>JAXGGT010000169.1:11546936-11559236 GCA_035583425.1 Marsdenia floribunda | reverse complement strand
CCCCCCTTTTTGCTTACTTTGAAACCTTCTTTTCATCCGCTGAGAAGGGAATTTCATACGAGAACAGTGATCCAGGTTCAAATTTCATGTACTTCTTAGCACCCTCCTGGTTACTACCATTCTCATCATCAAGAGCAACGCCAGGCTTCCAATTCCACGGAGTTAAGAACGAGTTGTCAACTTCAAGAAACGAAATCAGTCTCGAGTAGTCGATACCCCAACTCGAATTGCCTAGGTTTTGTTGCGGCCCGCCGGAAACCTGTTGGTTGGGTTTCAAAGCCAAGACACGAGGCCTACGCATCAAATGATGACGACGCTGCTGGCAATTTTCCGAAATGGGATGCGCCAGTACTCTCGCCACCACCAGCGGACGAAACACCATGTCAAGAGGCGGCTCCCTCTCCTTCTCCAACTTCTTTCCCATCTGCTCATCGGCATTAACTAATTAATTACTTATAAATCAAATGATAGATCTATATATGGGCAGATGACCATGATCGATTTTGATCAATCTTGATTACTTTGCCATTCATATTGTAAGATTGACAATCACATGATGATCATAATCATAATTTTTCTCTGACAAAAACATTAATTACATATCTTGTTCGTTGCGTGTTGTTAATTATAAGTTTCTTCATAATGCCATCGTTTTTCTTCACTGATGCAAGAAAAAGAACTAAAAGCCTGCTATACATTGATCATGCTCACTGTACTTATGGTTACTGATCTCAGGAATTAAAGAGAAATAATATTGATACAGACAATTATCTGTTAATGGAATTTCTTACCAAAATTTAATAGTCTTTCCAACAGTGCGAAGCTCGTCGTTCGCCGGTGTCCTGATAGAGCACCACCCGTAAGAAACGAACAGGAAATGCCAGCTGCGTTTTGCCCCGGAACCTGTTCGTTTGGATGCGTCTGCCTCGACGTAGACGTCGGCACTACTGAAGGCTCGGAGTCGGCTTCTTGCGGCTGATTATTTTGGCGTTGTTCACCTTGCTCAATCTGATCTGGCTCCGGGCCGTCGACGTCGAGCGGACTGAATTTCTCGGCTCAATTCCGGGCAATGTTGCTCGTAATTGGGGTCCGAAAACACCAATGGAGGCAGCTGCGGCGACTGCGTACGTTGCACCTGGGGGTTGCCCTGATGATATTTATTATTATTTATAAACTCTTAATCCTTCTTCTATTAGTATCAGAATTCAGAATAATAATTATTATTATTAATATTATTAAACCTTTAATCCTTTTCCTATAAGGAGAAGGATTCATAATTGGTAAATTGGCAAGTTTAGTCCCCAAACTATCGCGATTTTGTGATTAAGGTCTCTGAATTAATTTTTTGTACAAATAAGTCTCCAAACTATGCAAATCGTGTGATTAAGGTCCTTCCATTTAAATTTTCTATTAAAATACTGATCACATGTTAAAAAAAAATCCAATGACATTTTGGTCTTTTCACATGAAAATAAAAAAAAAAAAAAAAGAAGAAGAAGAAGAAGAAGAAAACGGTTGAGTTTGTGGATGGGAATCCTCATCTCATCTGACTAAAGAGCTACTATAGCGGATACCCCACTGCCTCCAACGAGATTCTAATTTTGGAATGACAAGGAAAAAGGTATCGCTAAGCTTTCCCGATTCGAATAAGATCAGGATGGATCCTACTATGGAGTGGGAACCCATTAAAGACGAGTTTAAGGTGAAACTGAGAACCAAAGGTGGGAAATTCCTGAGGGCCAACAGAGCAACACCACCCTTTAGGAATTCTGTTACACACAATGTTCCTCAGAGAACAGCAACCCAAGGTTTGCTGAAAATCTCTCATGACTTTGAATTGTCTTCAATGTCCACGCTTCTTATTTCCAACTCTAGCAGTTTCAATCTAAATGCTTTCCTTTCCGAATCAATCTGTTCTTTTTTGGCAATGATCTTCTTCAATTCTTCCTCTTGCAATTCCCTCGTCGACTACAAAGATGTCATCCTTTTCTTCTTCTCTTTAGGATTCAAAGTTCTCTGATGATCTTTCGATTGCGGAAGTGAAGGTTTGCACTTCCACCATGACAACGATGACGGTGACTCTTCCACTTTGCATGTAGCGATGATTTTTTGTTTCTTTTGATTTGCAGCTGTAGGTCTGCAGACTTCGCTTTTGGTGGTGGATCGACCTTGAATTAGTACTTGTTCGTGCCTTTTCCGCTTGTTGAATTGTGCGCTGATCTTTTGATGTTGTTTCGTGTGATGGAGAACGATGACTTCCATTTGAGGATTAGCTTTAGCAATTAAACTTGCAAAGCGTAGCTTGAGAAGAAGAAGAATAACCGTTTTCTTCTTTTTTTTTTCTTTTTTATTTTCGATGTGAAAAGACCAAAATGCCCTTGGGCATTTTTTTTTTTTAACATGTGATACTTTAACATAAAATTCAAATTGAATGACCTTAATCATACGATTTGCATAGTTTGGAGACCTATTTGTACAAAAAATTAATTCAGGGACCTTAATCACCAAATCGCGATAGTTTGAGGACTAAGCTTGCCAATTTGCCTTCATAATTTCATAGAACCTCTACTTCTTTTTAACTCTGTAAATAGAACATAAGATCCTTAAATTAGGTAAGTGGACTTTAACTATCTTTCAGATTTTTACCGCCTTATTTAAGCTCTAAATTTATTTTGACTTAGGCATCGGAGGAGCCGCCCGAGGAATCACCCCGTCTTGACTTTGCTTTTGCAAGATAAAGGACTGTGCTCAAGAAGCCGACGAGGGAAATCAACCGAAAGGACTGACCTACCCTCAACCCAGGTTAAGAACCACATCATAAATGGCGCCCACCAGAATTTTCGAACCTCCTCTTTTCTCACCAACAATGGATCCCTCTTTCCCCCTGACAGACGAGCAACTCACCCCTCCCGCACAAGGCCTCGCATCTTCCATCCCTCCCCGTCGACTTGTTCCTCTTGGATGATCTATCCACCAGACTTCTCTGCAAACTCCGTCCATGCCACTAAAGCTCCCTGTTATCACGGAGCCACCAGCTCATTCCAAAGATCATCACACTTATTCCGTTGGAGGAGCTGCATCATCTCAGAAAAAAGAAAACAACGGGATATTTCACCTACACATTCTGTCACCAGTGCTCGACGCAACCCCATCTTAGATGATCCGAAACACGCGGACCACCTAGCTTTTCTCCTCTCACACATAAATGACTTTAAAGTTTTTGTCACTTCCTAGAAGAGAAAGGGAACTCAAAAACATGCTGACGAGCAGACTAGTGACAATCTTCATACTCTCCAACCAGGGGATGATCCAGATCTCCTCCTAGATAACAACATTCCAACACAAAATACGGTCCATGCCCCTGGACGATCACAAGATTTCAATCCCCAACCCAAGCATTTTCACTCAGACGATCCCACTCCTCTGACTATCAGAACGCTGCCAGCAACGAATTCGCATGATCTGTTGTGCCACCCGCCATTCATGATCCTCAGACGATCAAACGTCCATGTAACGTTTTGAAATCCAATCCTCTCATTGATGCTTGCCTCTCTGCAGCAATTCCAAGAGATTTCAAACTTCCTTCAATGGACAAATTCGTTGGCTCATCTGATCCTGAAGATCACATCAGACGATATACTACCGTGATGATGACCCAATCTGCCAATGATATACTCTTATGCCAATGTTTTGCTAGCTCCTTGGGTGGATGAGCATTAGATTAGTTCTCGTCTCGACTACGCAAAAGAATTGCTTCTTTTGACCAGTTAGGTGATTTGTTTCTCCAACGTTTCGCCGGTAGTCGCATACTCAAGAAACCGAAAACACATCTTCTGCACATCAGACAAAGAGATGGAGAGCCATTATCAGATTATTCAAAGCGATTCCATGATGAAAGTCTACAGGTGTATAATTTGATAGACGAAACCTACATCGAAGCTTTTTGCAATAGCCTCCGTCTAGGCCGCTATTCAGAAAAGTTAAACATCATGCAACCGTAAACAATGACTGCACTTTTAGACAAGGTCAATAAATGGGTGAAAGGGGAAAACTTTGAAAAATCAAAATGGAAGATCAGACAATTTGAACAAGAGAAATTGGTAAAAGCAAATTCCCGAAAAGATAACAGTCACAACGATCGAATTCATCATTATGTCCCCAATCGAATCAATCCAATCTTCAAAAGATCTTCTCCAAAAGAATCCTACTTCAAGAAACCACCTCCTATTGATGATCGTCCTCACAAAAATCTTTTGCCCCCAAACTCATCGCAAGCTACTTCAACATTTCGGCCATCTTCCCGCACAGATTATCGGCCAAGGGGCCAATTAAGCATCCACAATGACCCAGAGTTCAGAGACAAATATTTCATCATCTCACCCCTGCTTCTAAGGATGACCTTCAACGTCTCACTTCTTTAACTGTTAGCCGATCCGTCATTCTACAAGATCTGAAAGATTGAGATCTTCTTCCCCCTCCAAGACCTATATTTGCGTCCAAGGACAAAAGAGACCAATCAAAATTTTGCAAATATCACAATAACTTCGGTCATCTCACGGACAATTGTTTCTCTCTAAAAAGAAACATCGAACGGCAATACGCAAAGGTCACTTCTAAGAATACATGGATAGGTTTGGATGATCAACAAAGGAAGAAGCTCCTTTGAAGATCATCAACATGATATCAGACACTTCATCACGCCCCAACAACATAAACTCCAAGTGAAGCGCCAATGCACAAATGACACAAATGATAATGTTCCATTAGTTATTTCCTTGGCCATCGCCAATTGTTTGGTCAAAAGAATCTTAATAGATACCGGAAGTTCAGCCAACATCATTTATCTAGAAGCTATTAGAGAAATGAACATTCCACCATCTTCCATTACAGGTGATCATATTCCTCTCATTGGCTTTACAAGAACCACAATTCTCGTAGAAGGTCAGGTCCGGCTACCACTCAAATAGGGAAACTCTTTACAATTTTATTACCGAATTAGTTGACTTCTTAGTAGTGGACACTCCGGCAGTATATAATGTCATCATGGGAAGACCAGGCCTCAATCAAATGAAGGCTCATATAAGCTCTTTTAGGAATGAAATTACTATGGAATTCAATGGAATTTTGCACAGAATTCAAGGTGATGTAACACAAGCACAAAACTATTTTTTGACTACAGTAAAACAAGTTGAACACTCCAAAACAACGACTTTCAATACACCCTCAGCTGAGAGAATCAAATCTGTTGCTAAAATAGAGGAATTCCAAGTTATGAATCAAGCTAAAAAAGTGCTAAAAATTGGGCATCGTCTCCCCTCGCAACTTAAAGAAGATCTCAAACAAATCCTCACCGATTTTCAAGATATCTTTGCTTGGTCACCATAAGATTTGGGCATCATCCCCTGCCACTTTGCTGAACATCATCTTGGTATCTCACCTTCTATAAAACCCATCATCCAAAAAAGACGATTCTTTGCTACAGATCGATAGGAAGCCATCAAGAAAGAAGTTGCAGATCTGCTGGGTGCTGGCATCATCCGCAATGTTCGGTTCCCAACATGGATTTCCGACCCAGTTCTTGTCCCAAAATCAGATGGATCTTGGCGAATGTGTATTGATTTCACATCCATAAACAAACACATTCCAAAACGGCCTTTTCTATTGCCAAAAATTGATTAGCTGGTTGACACCACATCAAGTTTTGCACTATTATGTTCCCTGGACGCACACAAAGGATATCACCAGATCCAGATGGCTGAAGAAGACGAAGACATAATTTCTTTCATCACTCCTCATGGATTGTATTGTTACAAGCGCATGCCTTTTGGATTGAAGAATGCAGGTGCAGAATTCCAGAACATGGTAAATAGAATGTTCGCAACCCAAATAGGAAGAAATGTAGAAGCATATATTGATGACATTCTCATCAAAACTAAAGAAACATCGAAATTTTTGGATGACCTGCGAGAAAGTTTCAACACCATTCGTTCTCATGGCATGAAGCTCAATCCGAAAAAATGTTCTTTTGGCATAGAGGCTAGTAAATTTCTTGGATATATGGTATCACACAGAGGCATCGAGGCAAATCCATGTAAAATCCAACCCTTATTGGATGCAACCCCCTCAGAATGTGAAAGATGTTCAAAGACTCACTGGCCGCATCACAGCCCTCAATAGATTTTTGGCAAAATCAAGTGAAAGATCTCTTCCTTCTAACAAAATTCTTCGCAACATGAAATATTTATCTTTTATTTGAACTAAGGAATGTCTGACAGCTTTTGAAGATCTTAAAGCACATTTAAGCATCCCACCGCTACTAGTCTCTCCAAACCCATATAAGACCTTGAATCTACACTTATATGTTTCTGAAGAAGTTTTAAGTTCTGTCCTTTCGGTCACGCGGCAGAACACAGATCACCCTATATATTATCTAAGTCATTTATTGCAAGAACCATAACTCTGATATTCTACTATTGAGAAACATGTTTTGATGTTAATCATCACATATTGATCCAATACTTTCAAGGACATGACGTTATCGTTTATACAAATGTCCTCATACGACAAGTTATATACAACCCAAACACTTCAGGACGATTAATGAAATGGGCCATTGAATTATTTGGACACACAATTGATTTTCGTCCCCGGAAAGCTATCAAAGCCCAAGCTCTCTATGAGTTTCTATTGGAATGTACCATTCCCGAGACACCATCCACCCCAGACGATCATACTCATGCCCCTAACATAAAAGATTGTTGGATTGATTACATTGATGGATCTTCTTCAACCCACTCAAAAGGCGCAAGTTTCATCTTACGAAATACTCAAGGCATTCGTCTTTCTTACGCACTAAAATACAACTTCTCCATCACAAACAACGAATCAGAGTATGAAGCCTTGTTGGCCACGCTTCGCACTGCCATCAGTCTCAATATTCATTCACTCATAGTGAAAATTGACTCTCAAATACTTGCTAGATAAATCAATGTATCATACGAAGCTAAAGAAACAAATATGCAAAAATATTTACACAAAGTACAAAGTTTCTCATCATCTTTTGAATATCTCAAAGTAGAACACATTCCCAGACAACAAAATATGGAAGCTGATGAATTGTCACAATTAAAATCTAGATCCCTCATACAAGGTTGTTGGCTGGAACCTTTGACAAAACGCTCCATTGAAGAAGATATCATCATAACTTTAAGTACATAAATCACTTGGATGACACCTATTTTCTCACATATCAAAGACGAACTCCTCCCAGACGATCGCCAGGCAGCAAAAAAGATCAGATCGTCCGCCTCAAGACACACTATTGTAAACAATCAATCATACAAAAGAGGTTTTTCTTGGCCACTACTAAAATATATAACTGAAGATGAGGGCAACTACGTTTTGCGAGAAATTCATGAAGGTATCTATGGTGCACATTCCGGTGCCCGAAGTCTAGTTCGAAAAATCATGAGAGCAGATTATTTCTGGCCAACTATGGAAGAAGATGCTTTGCAGTTCGTCCGGAAGTATGAAAAATGTCAAATACACGCCAACCTTCACCATCTTCCAGCATACGAATTGCTTACTATCCCTTTTTATTAATGGGGGATGGACATTCTGAGACCTTTTCCAAAAGTTGTTAGAAGACATCAATTTCTTTTCGTCTCCGTAGATTATTTCACAAAATGGGTAGAAGCAAAATCCACTGCCACTATTACTTCCAAAAAAAGCCAAAGACTTCTTTTGGAACGATATAATCACCAGATTCAGCATCCCAAAGGTCTTGATCACTGATAACGGAACTCAATTTGAATCCAAATATTTCCATACCCTCTGCACAGAACTCTTCATAGACCATCTTTTTTCGTCTGTTGGTCATCCACAGATAAATGGACCTGCGGAAGTCACAAACCGCATCATCCTCCAAAGATTAAAAAAGAAACTTGTTGGCTAATCAATCAAAGGAGTAGAACCAGGGCGACGACAAAAAAAAAAATAGAACCCTCGCCCCTCCTTCGTCCCATACCTTTACTGAATCATAAAAAAAATGCCTAAAAGTGTCAAGGCTTATCACCACCCCACTAATCCTACACAATATAATAAAACCAATCACTACTCTAATTTCATTCGGTAAAATTTGGCAAAGATTTATTTGCCAAAATTTTACTATGTCTTCAAATAATTTATGCACAGGAAACCTCAAACCCGCTCTCAATTGTGCGGTATATACAACTATGCCATCGTCTGGACAATCATTAGCTTTCATTCCACCCTTAGGGTAAACGATTTCACACTCATCGTCAAACTCATAATCCCTCCTTAACAAATTTTCTTTCTCCTCATCCAAGTTAGATTCCATAACCAAATATTGAGCCATAACAACTTTCTTCTCTTTTTCCTCACTTAAAACAATATCTGGCTCAATCGGTGCGGCCTCGTCTCCAGAAGATTCATATAAATCCACCAAGTTTTCATCCTTATCGTCTTTATACGGCATTACCACTTCTTGCCCATGACATCTATACACCACACCACATCGTCTGTTACTCTTGGGCCCCATTTTACTCACCCTAACCCCATGGAAATCAATTTCCTCTCTCTCTCTTTCGGAGGAAAACGATCATCATCGTCTGACATCGCCCCTTCATATTCGGTAACAACCCAGCCTTCTTCCCTTTCAGGAGAACTGTTTTCATTTTCACTCCCTTCGTCCACTGGCACATCGTCTGCAGCACTAAAATAACTTGAATCACTTTTTTCCATAATTTCATCTTTTTCCTCACTATCTTCCCTAGTCACATCGTCTCCTCCTCGCTCCTTACTATTATCCTTTTCCTCCCTACTTTCACCAATCAAGTTGATCAATCTTTGCTCTTTTTCTCCCGGACCTTCCATATTTCCCCCATCCCCATCACCATTCTTTTCTAGACGATCACATCTAGATAACTCAACTTCTCTTATTTTAGACGATCTCATACTTCCTATAGACTTTGCGTCACTTTCAAAAATCTTATTCATGGATGATCCCTTACCATCATACGATCCCTCATCACTCAAAACCACACCACTATTTCCACCCATAATCCAAAAACACACAAGATCTAAAATGATAACTTCAAGAAAAGATAGACGCACCTGTATTAGAAGAAGACATTATCAAACGCTTCACAAAGAAGAAAAAGTTTGCAAAATCGTCAAAGATATTTAACACAGAAAGCTGCATAATAAGATGAATACAACCTTTAGACGATCACAAACACAAAATTGAAATAACAACTTTCACAAAACATCACTCACCAGAAAAGGATCTCCCCTTGCTACCGAAAATTCAAAATAGTTGTCAAAAATATGGCACAAATCCCAAGTCACAGCAAAATTAACACCTGCAAGAGAATAAAACAGAATAAATATGGTGAACGATCTCATTTTTTCCAAATAAATTACTTTGAATAAGGTGAATCGTCTCCCTATCTGACACACACACGTGTCCTTAATGTCTTTTCCCTATGAATTCATTTTCATTATTTATTTAATTTATTTCTATAATAAAACTACCATCCATATCATCTTTATCATCTTTATCATATTTTATTTTATTTTATTTTATTTTTGAAAGGGCATTATGGTAATATTTACTACCATATCATTATTATCTTATTTTATTTTTGAAAAGGTATTATGGTAATATTTATTACCATTTTTATCTCGTCTTACTTTTAAAAGGGTGTTATGGTAATATTTACTACCATATCATTGTTATCTTATTTTATTTTTGAAAGGGCGTTATGACAATATTTATTACCATATCATTTTTATCTCGTCTTACTTTTAAAGTGGCATTATGGTAATATTTATTATTTATTTTAATAATTATTATTATTATTGTTAAACTCTTAATCCTTCTTCTATTAGGATCAGAATTCATAATTATTATTATTATTAATAATATTATTAAACCCTTAATCCTTTTCCTATAAGGAGTAGGATTCATAATTTTATAAAACCACTACTTCTTTTCAACTCTATAAATAGAACATAAGATCCTCAAACCAGATAAGTGGACTTTAACTCTCTTTCAGACTTTTACCGCCTTATTGGAGCTCCAAATTTATTCTAACTTAGGCATCGGAGGAGCCGCCTGTGGAACCACCCCGTCTTAGCTTTGCTTTTACAGGATAAAGAACTTTGCTCAAGAAACAGACGAGGGAAATCAACCGAAAGGACTGATCTACCCTCAACTCAAGTTAAGATCCACATCATGCTCCTTGTTGTATTTCTCCGTAGATAAACCAACCACCATCAGAACTCTCAATCTCTGTAAAGTATAAACACCATTTTCTGAGTCTGAAAAAAATATCAAATAACTGATTCAAAGATCAATGTTATATGTAACGATTTTTTTTTTTAAAGAAAAATATTTGTCAAAATATAATGTGAATATTTGATATTGTAATACTAAATCAATCATATTTTAAATAGATTTTTAAAATAAAATATCTTAATAAAATATTTCAAACAACATTTCATAACTATATAAAAACATGAAACTTGATAAGAAGGGTACCCTGAAACTTATTCGTTAATATTACAAAAAATAATTCACTTAAAACTTAATTTTCTAATTACAGAGTTAAATGAAATTAAGTATTTAAGCTTTTCTAACACAAGTTATTTAGTTGTACTTATTTATCAGAATAAAAACTTTATTTTTAGACTATTTATAAAACTATTTAAAATTAGGAAAATTCTTCGAATTAGTCCATTAACTATTTACGTTTCTCTGAATTGGTCCTATAACTTTAAATTTATCCAAATTGATCCTTTATCTATTTTCTATTTCTCAAATTGGTCCTCCCAACCAAAATTTGATCACTTTACTGATATATCTATTAAATTTAAAAAGTATTTTGATCATTTCATGTTAGAAAAAAAGAAAAACTGGAATATATATATATATATATATTAAATTTATTCACATCTCTTTTCCTTTTCTTGATAAAAGTGAGTATTTTGGCTAAAATATTATATCTATTGTATTTTTTTCTTATTTTTTAACATAAAATGACCAAAATATCTTTTTAATTTAATGGATATGTCGGTAAAGTAATCATATTTTGGTCAATTTTGGTTAGGAAGACCAATTTGGGAAATAGAAAATAGATAAATGATCGATTTGGATAAAATTAAAATTATAGGACCAATTCGGAAAAATATAAATAGTTAAGGGACTAAATCGAAAAATTTTCCTTAAAATTATTGTTTTTATTAATATAAATTCAATTTAGGCATGTCAAGTTTGACCCTACCTCTAAAAAATATATTATCTTGACTTTTACAACCAAAGCCGATCGAACTATTAGAAGACTATGTTTGCAAAAGAAAATTTGGTCGTTGTAGTCTACATATTTTTATAGTTTAAATCAATGGATCCTTATATTTTATTTTTAAACAATTGAATTTTTATTTTATTTTTAATTGGACAAAAAGGTTCTTTCAATCAAATTTTGGCAATTTTCAACCACCAAAACAAGGGTTTATTAAGATTTGAGTTAGTTGATGAGATTATAAGTAACAAAAATTCCTTTCATAGAATGTACACGTGCTTGATACCTAAACTTTGGTGATTGAAAGTTGTCAATATTTAGCTATAAAAAGATCCCTTTGATTAATTAAAAATAAAATGAGAATTTGATTATCTAAAAAATTAAAATAATTGTTCATTTGTTCAAATGATAAAACTATAAGAATTAAAATAGCCACAAAAGTTAATTAGACTCTACGGATGCACCTCGACTCGAATCCGAATTAGTAAAAAAAGTGACTTTGAATATGAATAGGTACAAAAATTAATAGTAAACATAGTTCAATTAGTAGATGGACCATAAAGTAAACATCATGGGCTATTCAAGATTAAAAACATAATACTAATAAAAAATAAAACAAAAGAGGAAAAAATTGGTAGATATATTATTTTATATTTATCCTCAATTTTATTTATTTTTTTTTTTTTGATTTAAATTTGTAGATTCTTTTTAAAGAAAAGCTCTCTAATACCTATTTATCTATTCACAAAATTCAAATTCGAAACATTATTTAAAGAGAATTAAACTTTTTTCACTTGAATTAATGAGTTATTAATTTGCTAATGTATGTGAACATGGATTTCTTTGTCTGAACAAGGGTGAAACATGTATGGATTTGAACAGTGAAAAATAATGGATTAATATATATATATATATATATTTTCTTGAAGATAAAGGACAGAATTACTATTCAATATATAAGTTATCTTGAAACATA
>JAXGGT010000169.1:11480933-11507857 GCA_035583425.1 Marsdenia floribunda | reverse complement strand
GTAAATATGTCATTTAATTTAAAATAGTTTGATAAATAAAATTTTAATTCATAGTAAAAATAACTTAGTTTCAACTGATAAAATTTAAATAATTATATTGACTCATCAAATGGTGTCACGTTCTCATTGGAAAAATTATTGATCAGTCAAAATTGATTGTCTTGATCAATAAATATTAAGAGCGTCCAAACTCATCAAATATTGTCACATTACCATTGATGAGAAAGTATTGAGCAATCAAAATATATTGTCTTGGTGTCTCATCGACTACAAATACGAGTCGTCCTAGAGACGAATGGAACTTATCTTATGAGAAACAAGAAAATTTTGACACATTAGACTTTTTAAGTCTCCCAAATAATCAAAAAGATATTATGCCAAAATATTCAAATATATGAAACCTTTGAAAATCAAAATCAAATAATAAATATTAAAAGATGGAGATCAAGTCAAAATTAACAAAATAATATAGATTGTAACCACTCAAAATTCATAATTAATACTCTTAATTATTTTTCACATAACAGTGAAAAATCATATGATATTTGAATATTCTCAATCAACATAAATATCAATTTAAACATTTTCTTTGAAATGTGTAAAATTTTATACAGTAACAGATAATTTATAAATTGTACTAATAATTATTAAGATGTAAATATGTTAATTCTTCTATCCCTCTTGTCTATGTTAATATAAGTGAATTAATAACATAAAATTTCGTAGGGAAGATATACCAAAAAAACCTATTTACATATTTTAGAATCACTTTTATCTTTTATCACTACAAGTTACTAATAGGCTCATATTTTAGAAGTTGTAATTCTTAAACTCCTTCCATTAAAACTTTCTAGTGACACCACCTGGGTTCAACCAAATAAATTTAAGCAGTAATTTTAGATATCGAATTATTTAATCGAAAGATAATTATTTTATTTCAAATTTGTCTAATTCAAGGTTATTCATTTAATCTCTCAGCAATGAGGTATTTTAGCGGATTCGTGTGCATACGAAAGGCACCTTTAAGTCACACCACACCAGACTAATCCCCATATGCACTGAGTCAGCCCATATAGGGGTAAGTACTGGCCAAATTGGTATCTCCATTTTACTCGAGACCTCTGGTTAAAGGATGAGAGTGCTGAACCACTCACACCAACCAAGTTTGATTTAATTCAAGGTTATTCAATCCTCAAATTTTGATCAGATTTTAATTAATTATTAATTGAAATAATCAATTTGATTGATTCAAATTAGATAATATTAATTCACTTAATAAAAAATATTTTAAGACTAATTCAAATAATTTAAAATTGTTAATGTACTAAATTAGAAAATTATCCTACTATTAGGGATGACAATTAAAATCATATCCAATGAGGAAACTCGTATCCAATTCCGTTTTTGACTAGGGGATTTTCGTCCCTGTCCCGTCCCTGCCAAAATATATATATATATATATATATATATATATCAATCATAATAAGGAATCATTAAAAATTTTTAAAAAATAAATTATAATAATTATTTAGTAACTACTAAATTAGATACAAATTAATAAAATAATATCTATAATATATACTTTTTAAATTATATAATATATTTATAAATAAAATCATAACTATCAATAATTATTATTGATTTTTTTAAATAAAACTATTTGGTAAATACTAAATTGATTACAAACTAATTAAACAATAACCATAATATTCAATTTCTCATTTCTATATTTTATAAAAGTAGAATTATATTAATGTAGTGACTGTAATTTTTTAATATGACATCTTATTTAAAAGATTATAAACTCATAATACCATATTATCAATTTTTTAAATAAATATAGTAATTCCATTTTAAAATTTTCATATATAAAAAAATTATATATTATAAATAGTTATAAATAATCATAGTAAATTTAAGTGTATATATATAGAACATGATTATTTTATATATATATTATTAACCATTTTAAAATTTTAGTTGTACATAATTCTAATTCAATAACATTTATAATTTTATTTTTATATGAATTAGTGAAAAATCCTATCTTTATATCAAAAAATTAAAAATGTTGTTTTTCTTTAATTTTATTTTAAAGTTTAATTTTATAATTTTTTTTTTTCAAAAAAATTGTATTAAAATTTGTATATGCTTTATTTTTTATTTAAAAATATTTATTGATTAATTTTTATTAATAATTTAATTAAAAATAATGAATAAAAAATCTGATAAAGATACTGCAAAGTCACTGTGAGAATGGGATATAAAAAAATAAATAAATAAATAATTACCTGTAGAAGATGGGACGAAAATAGAAAATTTACGTAGAAATCATGATGAAAATGAAGAAAAAGTCCCCGTAAATTCTCGTCTCCGTTGTCATCCCTAGTTATAATTGTTTTTAGTTGGGAGGAGAAGTGGGCAACGATTGCGTCTGCAAATGACTATAATACAAAATCTGGAGCCATTCCACGCCGGACGTTTGAAAGCGTCTTTGCTTTTGGAAATGGCAGTTGAGACTTTGGAATCAATTTTGGTGAAGTTTGGAGGGAGAGCCAAAAAATATATCAATAAAATAAATAAATAAAAGGGAGTTTCAGCTTATTAACACGATTTTATTTGTTTTTTTCTTTTACAATTAGTTTGACTAATTTGGTTAAAATTAAATAATATAACTTTTAAATAATAAAATAACTAGATTCATATCGAAAGTAACATTTTCTTAAAAAGGTTTATCTAAATTTTAATTAAAAATTAAAAAAATTTATATTTTAAATAACAAAATAAAAAATTTTACAATTAAATATTAAAAATATAATTGAAGAACTTATAAATTAACTTTTTAAATAAGTAAAGAAGATAATCATTTTTTTTTAAAAAATAAATTTTTACCAAAATAAATCTAAATAAACCATTATTTTATTTTCTTAGTATTTTTATTTGTTTTTTTAGTTGTCATACTTGTAACAAAATTTTATGTATTTTGCATTAATAGATTAAAATAATATTTAATTTTCTATTTTAATATAAAAATTAATAAATATTAATTATAAAACATGAAAAATTTTTATTATTTTTATCTCCAAATTATATATGTTTCTATGGGTTTAAAAATTTTTCAAAAGAGTCATTATTTAATTGACCCATAGGTCATTAGCAGGGGATTAAAATATATAAAAATGATAAATTTATAAACAAAAACAACACTTAATTATATTGAAGATCAAAATGTATGAAAATATAAGTTATTTGACCCGAATTTTAACAAAATTGAAAAAATTAATTAAATTAGATAAATACATATATATATATATATATATATTTATATATATATATAACAATGATAATATATATATACACGAAATAAAAGTGAAAATAATAAGTTTGGGAGAAAAAAAAAAAAAGAAACCAATTTTTAATTAATACACAAATTAAATACTAAATTAAATACACAAATTAATCAAATTAGAAGGAAAATCACAAATATATTTTTTTAAGAAAAACATATTGATTTTGGTATATGATTATTTTAAGAAGTAATTT
Source organism: Marsdenia floribunda (assembly GCA_035583425.1). Classification (NCBI taxonomy): domain Eukaryota; kingdom Viridiplantae; phylum Streptophyta; class Magnoliopsida; order Gentianales; family Apocynaceae; genus Marsdenia; species Marsdenia floribunda. Next base: position 11,504,314 of record JAXGGT010000169.1, on the reverse strand, counting down.
TAAATACTAAATTATCTAACAAAAAATGATTATTAAGGTTATTCAATTCTTAATTTCAAAAAAGTCATTCAATCCTTGAATTTTAATCAAAATTTGTTAATTATTAGTCCAAATAATCAATTTGGATAGTTAATTCATTTAATAAAAAATATTATAGGACCAATTCAAATAATTAAAAATTGTTAATGTACTAAATTAGAAAATTATCCTATAATTAGGGACGACAATTAAAATTATATCAGATGAAGAATCTGTATCAGACTCCGTTTTGATTGAGAATTCCGAGATGATGATGGTGATTTCTTGAAAGAGAAAATAGGGGATGGGAGCAGATATGATATTAACCCTCATTTCTGTCCCCATCCCTACCTGACAGTATATATAGATAATATTTTTAATTATATATTTATATAACAATATAACAATGTAATTATTAAAAATTTAAAAAATAAATAGAACAAAATGTATGAAAATATAAGTTTTTTTGGCAAAAAATTTAACATAATTGAACAAAATAATTAAATTAGATAAATATATAACAATGATAATATATATATATATACACGAAATAAAAATGAAAATAATAAGTTTGGAAAAAAAAAATCAATTCTTTAAAATGTTAATTAATGTGTATAAGAGGAAAATCACAAGTATATTTTCTTAAGAAAAACATATTGATTTTCATATATGTAGATAGTAAAAATTTGTAAAATTAATTTAAGATTAATTAAGTGATTAATAAAATTTTATATAATTATTTTTTACTTTTTACTAATTAATTGTTATCTTTTACTGCGATGACTCACATAATGACATGTGATAAATATGACAATATCAACCAACCAGAGTTGTGTCTTAACTAATAAAAAATCGTCACGGTTACCATCAAATGAATCTTGACCAATCAAATTCATTGACATTGTCATTTATTTGTTTGTAAATAAAAGAGTAAGAAAGGTTCAAGAAAGGGCAAGAGGTAATAAAGCTCTAATGCCAGTGACCCTAGAAACGTTGTTCATATTAATATAAAATATTTGTTACATTGATTTTTATTTTGTTTATATATTTTGCAATGTTCCAAAAAGTGTCATTCACAATACTCTTTTAAATATATTTTCATTAAAGTGATCTCTTTTTCTAAAATTTTTTTCGTTAATAAGATTTCATAAAAGTGAATAAATTATAAAATTTAAACCATAAACAACCTTGATTAAAAAAAATTAATAAAAAATGAATCAACTAATTTTCTATTTTATTCAATAGAAAATGACAAAATGGATAAATTATTTACTCATAGAAGATAGAAGCAATTAGACCTAATTTTATTATATTATTAGAAGAGAATAATGTGATAATTCAATAGTGTGTCTTTTATTATTTAAGCATTTTTACTAAATTTTGAATTCAAGACAATTTTATGCCTTATTTAAATAATATATTGTATTTTTGAAGGCTTTCTATATACTTTTAGAAAATTAGTGGATTTGATCTCCAATGATTGGTCTATTTTCTTTATTTTTTATTTAGCAGATTCTCAATATATAAGTTGGTGCATTTGATCATTTTTTTTTTCACAAAATTTGACTTACATAAATAATAAATTTTATAAAGAAAGAGATGAAATGGATCAATTTATTATATATTAGAGACTTACTAAAAAGAAAAAAAAAAAAATAATCACATCAAAACTATAAATATTAGGGACTAAATTTACAATATATATATATATGTATTTTTAAATTAGAGGATTAAAAGAAAGAAAGAAAGAAACATTACTATTAGGGCAAATTGGCATAAATAGTCCCCAAACTATGGCCATTTGATGATATTGGTCTATGTTGAATTATGTGGCATTAGTCCTTTTGATTAATTTTTTTTTGTTAAGTTACTATTTAAGTTAAAAAAAAAAAATTGCATTTTGGTCTTTTTACTTAAAAAGAAAAAGAAAAATGAAAGAAAACGGTATTTTTCTGAACAGAAAAATTTAACCAAAATGACAAATATCACACAATTCAACATAGTTCAGAGTCTAATGTCACTAAAAAATTAATTTAAGGACCAATGTCACATAATTCAACATAGTTCAATGACCAATGTCACAAAAAAATTAATAAAAGACCAATGTGACCAAATAACTATAATTTGGGGACTATTTATGCCAATTTGCCTTACTATTAGAAGGCCAAATTAGACAAGTAAATAAATGGGTCCCAAGCGTAGAGCGTGAAGGGATTCCAAAAGGGTAGACAAGTCAATTCAACCAGAAAAACACGCGTTCGGTTTTCATTGGCCCGACCTTCTTTTCATCTCTGTAACTGTGATGTATGACCTCCATGATGATATTTAGGAGTAACAGAACAGCCACCGATTGCATTTGCCGAGGCATCATTTCCCATTTATTCCTCTCTTCCCTTTTATTATTTTCTTTTTTTTTATCGGTATTTCTATTACAAGGAAAAAAAAAAAGAGAAAAAGGGGGACAAATACAATCCTCAGGAACCAGTTGGTTTCTCATTCGATAAATTTATTATTCACCACAGAAAATTAAATCAACTCAGCCCTAAATTTTCTCCCTTCCTCGATCTTCTCCGATCACAGCGCTTCACCATGGTGAGAGTTTTCATTTTTTTTTTTTTTCATTTTTTTGAGTTCGGTGTTGCTTGTGGAATTTTCGCTTATTGTTTTATTTTTTATTTTGTGGAACGAAAAAATCGTGCGGTCCTTGATCTATGATGTTGTAATTTTATGAGGTGGAAATCCAAGGGTGATTGATGCTGCAGATTTTGATTTGGTGTAATATTTTTTTTTTTCCCCTCTTTCTATTTGATTTCAGCTCGTGGATCCGATTTACCTTGCTTGACCTTTGATCTATGAATGTCGTATTTTGCTATGGAAATCTTAGGATGCTGATCCCATGTTCGCGTTTTTTCTAAGCTTGTTTTTTATTTTCTATCAAATTTGGATTTTTTAAAAATTATTTTATTTATGTTGGTCTTTTTTTTTTTTTTTTTTAAATAGTTACACGTTTATATTTCTTGATGTAAAATGTATGGATTTTTTTTTTTTTTTATTGACTAGATGCATTTGGAGTTCTAATGGACTGACTTTTCCTTTATATGCGGATACTGATGAATCAGTTGGATGATTTGTTTTATTCCTTTTGATTGAGTTAGGAACATCAATCATTTAATCCGTTGTCGAAACTCCAACCCTTTAAAATTGGAAGCCCAATTGGATGCCTGTCCATATGTGGTATACCAAGTCCATTTCCTTTCGAATAATTAGAAAATCCTTTTTATGAGTTTCTTATGTATCTATTTTGGGTGGGATAAAGATTGGACATGGCAGTCCTGAGTTAGCGTGAAATTAACCTGTTTGATTCTGCATAGAATCTTCATTGCTGAATCAGTTGTTTTTCAAATATGGAGTATTGAATTGTTTAATTCGTGGGAATGTTTATCTTGTTCCATGAATCACCTGAACAGATTTGTTCCAAAATGCCTGATCGAAAATAGTTTGCAGACTAATCTAGCTGATTTGCCAGTGAGCATTGACCTGGTATTATGAGGTTCCGTATGTTTGAAATCAAGGAGAGGGGTTGCACTTAAGCTGGAGCAATACACAGCTAGTTGTCTTCTTCATTTTCAGGGTTGAAATTTACAAATTGAGTTGGTTTTTTGTGCTAATATAGTACTTCTGCTTTCATCATTTGTACCAAAAGGAGAAAAAAAAAAAAAAGTTTTTAAGTGGCAGGTTTTTCTTCATTCATTTTTCTTAGATTTAGGTTTGTGAAAGGTTTGTCGCAGGATCATACATCCTAGTCATCATGCACCCTCCCTTGGGTTTGGAAGAGACGAATGATTAGCTGTAGACTGATTGAGATATGTGTAATAGGGATTTCTACGTTATTTTACAACTTAACACTGTGCAATTTATCTCTTGCAACTTACTTCCCTGTCCATTTCTTCTTTCCTTACCATTTTTGTTTAGTATCTTCCTATTTTCTTCTCTTTTTGTGTGGCTTGGAAGGGGGAAAAAAGGAGATAATTGGTGTGGGTTTTTCCTGCAATCACGAGTTTGATAAAAGGTGAAATTTGGTTAGGTTGAGGGAGTCTGCTTTTCTAGTATAACTGACGAGAGTTGTGAACCATGAACCTTTATTCTTCTGCTTGGTTAACTGGAGTTTTATATATTAGGCAAATGCAGCATCAGGTATGGCCGTTCATGATGATTGCAAATTAAAGTTTTTGGAGTTGAAGGCAAAAAGGTCATATCGATTTATTGTATTCAAGATTGAGGAGATACAAAAGCAAGTTATTGTTGAGAAGGTCGGTGAGCCTAATGAGAGTTACGAGGACTTTGCTTCAAGCCTTCCTGCTAATGAGTGTCGATATGCTGTATATGATTTTGACTTTGTGACAGAAGAGAACTGCCAGAAGAGCAGAATTTTCTTCATTGCATGGTAACAATGGATGTTGATTCTCTGAGGCTCATTTACTTATTTTGTGCTTCTAGTTGTGTTCTGATCTCTGATCAAATGCTGTTCTGTAACTTTCTTCTTGTTCCAAGGTCTCCTGATTCATCAAAGGTGAGGAGCAAAATGATCTATGCAAGCTCCAAGGACAGGTTCAAGAGGGAATTGGATGGTATTCAAGTAGAGCTGCAAGCAACTGATCCTACTGAAATGGGTCTTGATGTTTTCAAGAGCCGTGCCAATTAAATAAACTAAAAAGCAAACTCTCTAGTAAAGCAATGAATTTGGTTGTGTTCTTTGCCTTGCTCTAGAGAACTGTTAATAGTTGTGGGAGGTGTATCTGAGAGATGATATTACCCGTTATTCAAGTTTTACCTTACATACTTGTTATTGTCTAGAATGTTTTTACATTATTGTGCTGTCATTTCAAGATTTGTTGTGTGAGATTATGACATGGGTTCATTGAAGCTGGATAACACTTATGGGGTTGTTTTTAATGCTTTGAATGTATTCCTGATTGCAAGTACTCTGTTATCCCTGACATTGAAACTTTTATAAGCAGAGATGGATTTTGCTGATCCATTCGATTTCTTCTTCTACTGTTAGCCAAGGGAGTACATACGGGATACCGGCCACAGGTGCTTATATTACTTGTCCCAAAACAGTCAAGTTTTGCAATTGTCCTTCAAAAAGAATGATGGTACAGTTCAGGGGTGGTACACACTGATTGTGGAGGTAATTATAGTTTTTAACCCCATTGGTACCTGGTAAGTAGGTACCGTTGGCAAATGGCCAGCTACAATAGATGTCATAGCCTCAGGTTTATAATTTATGCATGGTAGGGGAGGAGGGGATGGGCTTGGAATCTAGTTGGCAGAAAAATGAACCTGGGCAAAAATATTTAGTCAGTATTGAACAAGTTCCTCCACCAAGCAAACAGAGTTGGGGGCAGGGATGAAGGGAGAAAAGGACTGCAACATTATATGAGGCCTGTTAAGCTATCTGAAACAGATTATTATGTCAAGGGATTCTTCTTGTCTAATAAATGGTAAATTATACGTCAGCTTTCAATTTTACACTACATAGAAGAATGTACAGTAAGAAGTCATTTATGAGGCAGAAGCTCTCAATTATGACTGGAGAGCTCAGAATCCCGGTCCAAGATCATCTCAAAAACTTCAACCTTGAACCATGGGATTTTAAAATGATACGAGCAGAAATTTTTGTTAATCTAAAAAAGTTGAGACAACATGTTGACAAAAACCCACTGCTATGGCTGATCCTTGGATGGCCAGCTAACACTAGAATGGCTGAACTTCCCAATCAAGTTTGTTGCACAATTTGGCTTCAGACCTCTTCTTACCATGTCCTCACACAATTCCAGAGCTTTGTCCATTTTCCCAACATTGCAACACCCATATATCAAAACATTATAAACCACATTATCTGGTTTTACACCTCTGTGCAGCATTGTTTCCCATATCCTTAAGGCTTCTTCCAAATTCCCCTTCCGGCAATATTCATACATTATTGTTGAATAGCTTATGCAATCAGGGGAAATGCCATTATCAGTCATCTCATCCAAGGCCCCAAGAGCTTCTTGGATCTGTCCAAACTTGCAAAATCCTCGAATTAAGATATTGTATGTGACAGTGTCCGCAAGAGATCCATTTAGAAGTGACTTGTGCAGTTCTATAGCTTTCTGCATGTGGCCATCTCGGGTAAGCTGATCAAGGAAGCACCCATATGTAATCTGGTTAGGTATTAGACCACTACACAGCATTTCTTTGCAAAGTATCTCAGCTTTATCAATGAATCCTGCCTTACATAAACCATTTATCATGGCGGTGTACGTAACAACATTTGGCAAGCATTTCTCCTCAACCATGATATCCCAATATCGAAATGCCTTCTTAAGATCTCCAGCTTTTCCATATGCATCAATGATGCTAGTGAAAATTACATTATCAGGCTTTAGCCCCTCACTATGCATCTTCCTGAGAACACCTAAAAATCGATTGCTATCGTGCTCTTTGAGGATTCCAGAGATAAGCACAGCATAACACACAAGGTCCATGTCAATTCCTCTTTCTACCATCTCAATACAAACTTTTAGTGCATCTTTTAACATTCCCTCCTTGCAGTAACCATGCAGAAGTGCAGAAACGCACATCTCATTCAACTTGCAATGCTGTTTATGAAGGTTATTGGTTAATTCCCTGGCCTCTGAAACTCTACCTGTAACACAGAGGCCAGTTATGAGAGCCCTATATGTATAGGTATCAGGTAAAAGACCCTTTTTAACCATCTCGTCAAACAACTTAAAGGCCCTTGTCGTGTTGCCATCCCTGCAATGCCCTTCAATTAGCACATTATAAGTAACTTCATTTGGACAAACACTCATTTCCACCATTAAGTCAAAGAATTTATTTGCCTCGTCCATCATGTTTGCACGAGAAAAACCTGAAATAAGTACAGTGAAGGTATAAGTATTAGGTGAAATTCCTTTCCCTGTCATTTCGTGATAAATCCTTAATGCTTCATAAACTTCTCCTTCCTTGCAGTATCCGTCAATTAATGATGTGTATGTCACAACAGTAGGAGTGATTCCTTTATTAATCATTTCATCAAACAATGACTCTGCTGCTTTCAATCTCCCAAGCTTGCAATAACCATTGATCAAAGAATTATATGGAATTACAGAAACTTCAATACCAGAAACAACCATTTTAGCCAGGATACGAGATGCTGCATCCATTTTTCCGCATTTGCTAAGTGAATCAATGATAACAGAATACGTAATCTCGTTTGGAAGCAACCCTCTTTCCTCCATTCTTATAAAAAGTGACTCAGCTTCCTCCAGCTTCCCTTGTTTACACAAAGAACTAATTAAACCATTGTAGACAAAGAAATTAGGCACGACACCAACTCTTCCCACTTCGTTAACCAAATTATAAGCACCAAGAATTTCACTATTCCTTCTCAGTCCATCAACAACACTTGACAGAGCTTCTTCACTTGGAGCAATGCCCAAGTCCACCATCTCAACCACTAACTCTTTAGCACTCCAAAAGTTCTTTACTTTACACAGACCCAAAGCCAGTGTACAATAAGTAATAACATCTGCCTTCAATCCCTTTAGAGTTAACCTATTCTTCATCTCAATTGCCTCAGACACTTTTCCAATCTTACAGAGTCCATGAATCAACACGTTATACATAACAACATTCAGCTCATCCAAGTTTTTTTCCGCCCAAAAAACCACTGCATTAGCCCTATCAAAATCTTTCAACTCGCACAAACTTCTAACCATAGCCGTACACATATAAATATCAGCCCGAAGACCAAAAGCTACAACTGCGTCAATGAACAACTCAAGTACCATCTGGAATTGTCCTATTCGAATTAATCCATTTAATACTGCATTCAAAGTCCTAACTTCAGGAGCTAATTTGTGATCTCTCATAAACTTCACAATGAGTACAGAGTCTAAAATTCTCTTATTCTGAACATAACTTTGAATCAACAAATCAAAACCATAACAAGAACAAAAACTTAATCTTTTGTAGAAACCGTATAAATTTTCAAAAACAAATCTAGGATCTAAATTTCTCTGCAAAAGGGTCTGTATAAGTGAAGATGCAGGCCAGTATAGACTAGAATTAACCAGAGAATGGACGAGGATACAGAAAGACGCAGTAGAATGCTGAAAGTTCTTGTGAAGGCCCAAGAAGTTGAAGAATCTAAGGGCTAACCTTGAGTTGTGAATATTGGAGATGAGTACATTCTCAACGTGGTGAGGCTTGAGACGAGATGAAATCCAGGGATCACCAAACGCAATTCTCCAGCTCTGCTTTCCCCGAACTATGTCATTTACAATAGATACTAAGTTTTCGTCATCATCATAGGTGGTATTCTGAGGCATACGATGAGAAGTGGACAAATTTCTGAGACATGGAATTAGGGTTATTGACCATGGCCGCCGTCTGCAGTGGTGGTGAAAGCCGCGTAGCGATTTCATTTCTGCAGCTTCAGCGGCGGAGACTGATTGCCGGCAGTGTGGGAGGATTTTACTGGTCTCCTGAGTCAAGTGAATTATGGGAATTACATAATGCTAACATCAACTTGTGTTAATTCTTATTTAGTCCCTGTATTTTGATAAAACCTCCAGAAAACCCTCCAAATTCCAATCAAACGCTAATGGAGTTATAAATGTTAAAATGAGTTAAATTATCACGCAATAATAAAAAAGGGTTAAATTTATTTTTTTAATACACCCCTCACGTGTGGGCCAATCATAAGTTTTTTTAACAAAGCCTAACATAAACATAATACAATAATCAATAAATGAGGGATATTAGCAAAAATTTGAACACAATACCTCAAACTCTGATACTATGTTAAAATTAGTTAACTTGTCATCTAAAAAGGGAAAAAACCCAAATCTCTCTTTTTCTCTCCTATTCTCACCCACGTTCCACCGTAGCTTCTCTTATTGTTTTCTATTTTCCCAACCAATAGAAAGTTAAGTTTCTCTCTCGGTCGGAACCATTTTTGCTTTTTTTTTTTCCTTTTATTTGTCATTATTCTTTTTTTTTTTTTTTCTATCACTTTTTACTCTCGTGCAATTATCTTATTTGATCTTTAGAAATTAAATCCTTTTTCTTATTTTATAATAATTTATATTTATACACAATTCATATATGAGCCTTGTACTTGATTTTCATCTTTTTCTTAAACTTTCTTATGAGATATTTTTATGCGCTCAGTATCACTTAGACTATTGTTGAAAGAATAACATGAAGTCGAACTCTCATTATAGATGATGTCTACAATTGGCGATGAAAATATTAAAGAGATAGTTAGAATGATTTTTTTTGTTGTTTTGTGTGCAGTTTGTATTTTTAATTTTATTTGATTCATCTATATTTTTTTATGTTGAGTATTTTGTGTTCCACTTTTTATAAGTTAGGTGTCTAATTCTGTTACCATGAATGATGATCATTCATTTGTGTGTAATATTTCCTTTTATTAATGAAATTTCACTTATAAAAAAAGAAGAAAGTGGATCTAAAGCAAAACATGGCATGGATACACATAAATATGTAGTATACTAATAACGCTGTTCAATCATAAAAAGTTTATAGTAAAAAATTATTTGATTTAGCATTTTTCAAATGACATAGACAATGTTATAAACCTATTGCTATATTTGGACTAATGCATAATTTGAGAATTTTTATTCAAGTTGAGTTTAAATTGTGGTTGCATTTGGGCAACTTCTAACATGTTGGTCGGCCAAAAAAGAAAAATTAAAACCTATCAACAGTCTTTTCAAATATTCATTTATCTCTCAATATTCCAACACTCTAATAACTCTAGTATTAATATATTTATAAAATTTAACTTTTTAAGTGTTAGATTAATATATATATATTTTGTCTTAGCCAAAAGTATTCATTAACGACAATAATGATTAAACTCTTTTACTACAATACTATTTTATTAGAAGTGAATAGCTGACCACATAATGTGCTCTACTGCCATAGACAAAGATTAAACTTCAATCTCATGATTAAAAGAACGCCACACCACACTTAGTGATTGAGTGCTAGATTAATAAATAGTACACAAAATTGAGACAAACATAGGTATGAAATAAAAAAAATATTTGTATTTATGAAAAAAAAAAAATTTATGCATATATGTTTATATATGTCCACTCATCAAAAAAAAAAAAAAAAATGTTTATATATGTCAAACTTTAAGTTTAGCTCAAGTTTAATAAATTTGTTATTGATTTGTGTTTGAAGTTTTTTTTTTTTAAATTTGATTTATTTGCTTGCCCATCTAATTTTATTTATTTCACGAATGCCGGGATTTTTTTTTTTCTTTGTTTCCCGCGCAAACTTTGAAATCCAAATTTGAATGTCCAAGTCATCAATCCTTGCTGAGTGGAAAATACCAATAAAATATCGGCACGTGCTCGCACAGTTCTATGGTCCGTCGATCACAGAATTTCCGCAAGTTCAATCCAATGCTTCTGGATCATCCACGTCAACGATGCTTGCCTCTCCTTCTACTCCAATTAAATCTCAATACGCCCCTTTATAAATACAAAGCACCCGATGTCTCCTTATTTCTCCATCGTCGTGTGCTTTCTCCCTTTACATTCATAATTTTGTTTAAATCTCTCTGTTTTTGTTTATAGCTCTTTGTTGGATTAGCAATGGCCCCCAAGCCAGAGAAGAAGCCCGCCGAGAAGAGGCCTGCTGGAGATAAGCCGGAAGAAAAGAAGTCCAGTGTTGCTGAGAAGGGCCCGGCCGAGAAGAAGCCAAAGGGCGGGAAGAAACTCCCCAAGGAAGGCGGTGCATCTACAGATAAGAAAAAGAAGCGGATGAAGAAGAGTTCCGAGACGTACAAGATCTATATCTTTAAGGTTTTAAAGCAGGTGCATCCTGATATCGGGATCTCAAGTAAGGCTATGGGAATTATGAACAGTTTCATCAATGACATTTTTGAGAAATTGGCTCAGGAGGCGTCTAGACTTGCTAGGTATAACAAGAAGCCTACAATTACATCGAGGGAGATTCAAACTGCTGTTAGGCTTGTATTGCCTGGTGAGCTTGCCAAGCATGCTGTGTCAGAAGGGACCAAGGCTGTGACGAAGTTTACTAGTTCATAGGCAGAATTAAGGATAATGATGTATTTTGTGGGGGTGATTTTTACAAGTTGACAATTTAGGGTTAGGTTGTGTTTTGAGGTCATCTTAGATGGGTATGTTCTGTGTGTATAACTGCTGCTTTTGGATAATGAAAGAAATTATAATTTGGCCCCCAATTTTTCATGCTTGCTTACTGTTTCTGTAATTATTGTTCAGAATATGGATATTGCTTACGATATAATTGTTTCTACTATTGGATTATAGATTTTTACTTTAATTGGTATTAAGAGTTATAATCATGTCTTGTTTACGGTGATTACTATTTTTTTCGTTATTTTCTTCTAGGTATTTGTGTCCGGTAAATGAAATGAGGGAGTAAAGGGAAAAAAAAAATGGAGAAGAAAAGAAAAACTGATGATTTTGGAATAAGAAAATAATAGAAAAAATATAGAAGGTGGAAACAATACATATAAAAGTTCAAGGGTCTCAACAAGGTTTTTAAACTTTATGGAGGGTTTAATTGCAATTAACCCAACAAATTATCCATTAAAGTATTAGACGAAGTAACCTTTTCAATCCGATCTTTACGCCGCTCAGGTGACGAACGCCGACGAGCTCATATTTCTGGCGGTGAAAGAAAAAAAAAGAAAAGAAGTAAGTTCACTTTTGGCGAAGCGATTGACATCAGATTGCTTCCCGTTATGCAGGTATGTTAACCAATCTTCGTTCTCCTAATTCTTCATAGAATCACGAAGCCATTAATTTGGAACAGCTCAAGTGTTTCCACTAGCTTTAACTAGCCTTTCATTGTCTCCAGAATCCAGGTTTTAATTATCAATACTATTCTTTTAATTTCTCAGTAGTATTGTGCTCAAGAAGAAGATTGCCACAATTTTATTGATTTGGTTGTTCTAGCTATTGTAATTCATAATTTGATAGCTGTTTTAGTAATTTACATAGAAGAGAAATAGTTGGGCGTTATATGTGAATGCAGAAACGTGATTGCTCAGACAAAGGGGATCACGGTGGGCTAATGGGAAAAAAACGATTTCTTCCTGCTTGTTAGTGTTTTGACGTTAGTGTCTATGCTTCTTCTCAGAATTACTTCATAGATACTGCTAAAAGTGTTTGTTGATATGCAGATGCTAATCTTGAACCATATAATATTTATACACTTTGAAATGAGTTTTTTTTTTTTTTTTTAAATTTTTTATGAATTACTGAGATGTTGAAGTTTTGTACACATAATTTATCATGATACTACAAAGATATGAGAGAATGTGTATTCATTTTCAACCTATTTGGTTGAATGCCTCAGGTATATAGCTAGTTTTGACGTATCTAAAGATGAATTCATTTGGCCATTATTTTACTGTCAATTTTAACGATGCTCTTGCTAAACCTACATTGTTTCAGTTCCTTTTTGTCATCAGTGATCTTTCAACAATTCATTGCTTTGGTTTTATGCATACCTATGAGTGAAATTAGCTTAATTTGTTCACGTAGTTCCAATATTTCTTGATTGGTGTTATTCTGGACTTTTTCCCTGGATGAAAGGAAAAACCCATGCTTACATGTCTGTTTTCTGTATATATTTCATCTTTTTCTCTCTAAGAGTTGGGTATAGACAACATTACTGATTCACACTTTATCCAAAACACGATAATGGGATATCTAACTGTTATAAACAGAGTTGTTCGCCCTCATGTGTATTTCCTGATATTCCAACACTATCTCGGCAAGAATAGTCATACGGTGGTTCAGAAATCAAATTGCCCAAAGGTTCAACCAAAGTGTAGAAAAGGAGGTCCTGGACCCAATTTTTATGGCTTCTCACTTATGCAATCTGATGAAATCCTTTTCAGTGGTTTTACCACTGAAGTTGCTTATGTTTGACCGCAATATTTTTTGATTTCCAATTATATTATGGGCTTATTATTCTTGTTTGTTGGATCCTTTTTGTGCCTTTGAAAGAAGTGCTTTGGAAAACTCTGTTTGAAATAAGTATAACACTGTTATTTTCAATTGATGTATGGGAAAAGGTTGTTCTGGAAAAGATTCACTGGGTAGTTTCTCCAACTTAACCTTTATTTCAACGTATAAAATATAAATAGAAGTGGAAAGAATGAGAACAACTAAAACCTTTTTTAAACTTGAAAGAAAGAAAAGCTAAAACTGTACTTATTTAGAGCAAATGAGAATAAGGCCTATATGTGATCCGTGTCCTTCTGGTTTTGTTGTTGCTTTTTGAATATAAAACAATTCACATTTCCTTGATGTCAATTACCCAAGTATATTTGTTTTGTTTTGTTTTTTTTCCCCCCTTCTTATCATGGTTTTTCATAATATTTGCAGTATTGTATATGGAGGAGTTGGTTCATTTTCGTGCCATCTGATTTCTAATCTTAGCAACAAGAATCCTGATTCTGTTCTCCAAGTAATGTTTCTTGCTCGATCTGCATACCTGTTGCCTCGGTCTAGGAGGTTTTTTAGCAGTAACACTGGGCATGATCTTGGTAAAGCTATTGGAGAGCTTAATAAGGTATTGTCCTGTGTGGAAAACAGATTTCATTTGCCTATTGCAGTAGGCAGGCAACTATACAGTAAAGTCAAATCTTCTCTTATGCAAAATTTCCCTTGTTATGTTTGAGAAAAATGAGTGGCATTCGAGTTAATTTTGAATTAATTTTTTTACTTCCATAGATAGCAGATGTGCTTTCTAAATCTTACCATGCCTATATCCCTTCTTGGTTTCAGGAAATGGAATCTGTCTTTGGCCAACCTCCTGCATCTTCTGGTCTTGCTGGTTCTGTTGAAACCAATGCCATGAACCATGAGTTCCTAGATTCCCAGTTTGTACCTACAAATAATGCAGAAAACAGTTCATCTCCTGGCTTGACACATATAGGTAGCAAAGGTGAAGCTCAGATGGTCGATATCTCCCTAAAAGACGTTACCAAGAGAGTTGCCGCTGCCAGTTGCAAAGTCATTCTGGGAAGGGATGTTTTTCAGCTGGTTTCTGCGGACCAAATGGGTAAGGGAGATGTTCTTGGTGTGGCAAAACTAGCAGGAATATGTGGTGCTAAGCAAACAAGCAATCTCATCCCTCTATGCCACAACATAAACTTGACTCACGTTCGTGTAGACTTAACCTTGAACCCTCTTGACTTCAGTGTTGACATAGAAGGAGAAGCTGCTTCAACTGGTAAAACTGGGGTGGAGATGGAAGCTATGACAGCAGTTACCATTGCTGGCCTAACGGTATATGATATGTGCAAGGCTACTTCCAAGGATATTCGTATTACAAATATTAGGCTTGAGAACAAATCTGGTGGGAAAAGTGGTGATTGGTCCAGGAAGAAGTGAGACTCCTGTTGCTTCAGTTTACACTGTAGATTTTATTTTATTTTTGTTGAAGGAAATCAAATAAAATTTTTATTTATTTTTTTTTGAAATTTTGAGACATTTTCGCCAATAACATGTCTTGATGACTTTTCGAATCATAAATGAGAATGTTACGTATTGCTAATCCTTCTTGACAATAAAATTTTTATTTACTATCTTCATTAATGAAATTATTTTGGTTTTATTTTAATTGTAAGCTTGAATTTCAAGAATAAAGCATAATTATTTTTTTAATTTATTGAATAAAATATAGAAAATTTAGTTTTTAAAATTAAAAAAAAAAAAAATCCCATTAGTTTATATCTTCAATTTGATTTTTTAAAAGAAATTTTTTATCAGTTTAATCTTCTTAGGAATATGTAAAATGTAAAAATTGGAATTGAAATATATATATATATATAAAACTAAAATTTAAATCGTTTATAAATACCATTTTTTTTTAATAATATAATAATAAAAAACAATAAAATTATTAAAGAATTGGGTTATAATAAAATAAGTTGTACTCAATTGATAAAATCTGAAGATATAGTGACTCTTTCGTAAATAACCATTGTAAATATCACGGAGCAATAAATATAGGAAACCCAAGTTGAAAGTCTCCAGGCTCTGGTCTTCTTTCTTCCAGCGGAGATTTGTATCGGGTCCTCTCTCTCTCTCTCTCTTTGACTCACTACCCCTCTTCTCGCTTTCTCTCTCTTCTAGGGTTTCTTTAATCAAGAGTCCAAAGATGTCTGGCGTTGCTTTGGACATGACACTTGACGATCTCATCAAGCAGAATAAGAAGCCTGGCGGAGGAGGCACCCGTGGTAGAGGTCGTGGTTCTGGCGCCGGTCCTTCCCGTCGCTTCCCCAATCGCGCGGCTAATCGTCCCGCTCCTTATGCCGCCGCCAAGGTCAGATCCAGTTTTTCTTTAGCTCTTGTTGAATTCTACAGCAGAGCGTGTTTGTTTTATAAGTGCGAAGCTTTGCTGAGGTTATTTTCTCTACTTTCGTTGGGGAAATTATGAATGGTTTAGGCACCGGATTCTGCTTGGAAGCACGATATGTTTGCATCGGATCAGGCGATGGCCTTTTCAACTCAGGTTGGGGGAGGTCGGGCATCTTCGATTGAGACTGGAACCAAGTTATACATATCAAATCTAGACTATGGCGTATCTAATGAGGATATTAAGGTTACCTTTTTATTTTTATTTTTTAAATTTATTTTTAAATGCAGATATTTGTGTTTCCTTTCCTGTGATACTCCTTGTTTATAATCTCTTGTTCAGCTTGAGACAGGAATATAGTAAGTTGTTTACGAATTTCTTAATATTTCTATTGCTGATGTAGCCAGCATGGGTAGCCGGAAGTGGAAAGTTCTTCACCTATTGAGATAATACATGAAAGAGTTGTCGATTTTACGTTTTCCTAAGTTTACAGTAAAAAAGAGGACTACAGCTTAGAGGCGAGTGAGGTGATAGTGCTAGTTATATATTTAATAACATAACATAAAATAATACGGTATTTTTTGAAAATATTAGTCCACATAGTTTATTGAAGATTTTTTTTTTTTTTTTTTTTTTTTTTAAAAAAAATAAAAAATGAAAAATAGTTTTATTTAAAACGGGAAGGTCAATTTAATGATGCTCCTACATTAAAAAAAAAAAAAAAAAAAAATTCATCGTTGAGTTTTTGCTATAGACTCTGAAATCCTATTCACATTTCTGGGAAGAAAAAACTACTGATGATTGTTACATTTACTTGGTGATGTGTTAAGGCTTTCAGGAATGGTTGGAATTGAAAATAGTAGATATTTCTTTACTGTTGATGATCTATCATTTTTGAGTGTCCCAATATTTGCTTTGATTACTTTCAGTTTGTTATGTTTTATCTTGATTATTTGATACCTTGGTGACCTGTCACTTATGGGAAGCTGTTTTTTTGGTTCATCCAGGAACTGTTTTCAGAGGTTGGTGACTTGAAGCGATCTACAATACACTATGACAGAAGTGGGAGATCAAAGGTATTTTTCAAGATTGGGATAATGTGGTTTCATGCAGAATTTTTCTTGTGCTGCCGTGGCTTAGGACAAAAACTCTTTGCGTAGGGAACGGCTGAAGTTGTCTTCTCTCGCCGACAAGATGCATTAGCAGCTGTCAAAAGGTACAATAATGTTCAGCTTGATGGGAAGCCAATGAAAATAGAGATCATTGGTACAAACCTTGCAACAGCTACTGCCGGATCTACTGTAACAAATGTTGCTTTTGGAGATTCTAATGTTGCTCCTAGAAGGTAATTACATTAGCTTTTTGTTCTTGTTCTGAGGCCTTTTACTGTAATTGGTGTAATTATCTTACTAGATTTTCAATGTCTTTGGGTATTTGAGCAACTACTTTAGCATCTTACCAATGATGGAGCTGCTTGTTTACTGTAGCCACCTTTAGTTATCAAAGTTCTTTTTTGAAAGGAGAAATAATAGAAAAGAATTACATATCTCAAAAGCTCTCCTTGTAGCTTATATCGATGTTCTTGTATTTTGATGTCTGAATGTCATGAGAACTTAAAGTCAATGTGAATACCTCTACAAAGATAATTGTTGTCCAACTTTTGAAGATAATTTTGTAAGTTGGACTTATTGGAAATGATGTTGCAATGGCCAACTTAGCTGTGTTCCAATCTTGGCTGAGTGAATAAAGCGTACAAAATTGAGACATGATACATCTTAAAGACTGGGGAGAACGCTGGTTTTATGTTGATTCTTTATGACTTTGGATAGCTTTAATTCCCAATGTGTTCTACTTCTGTTTGCCAGTTAGTTTTACATTAGGATTTCTCTCAAAGATTAAGAAAATAATTTATCTCAAACCCATCCTTAATCAAAGTTGATCCATTGATTAATTTCATTATCCATATTCTTTCTTAAATGCAAGAATAGAAGACAACCAAGTCAACTTTTTTGGCAGGGAGAATTTGATAGTCTAAAATGGAGAGAGAATACGACGAGGGTATGGTTTTGGAAAAAATAGTAAATGTCTTCTCAACATTCTAAACTGACAAATGTTATTGGACAAGAAATTTCTCCAAAGTGATACCTAATTGGGACCTGAAGAAGTACGTGTTAATTTCTTGTTTCCGCATCCATATTTTTACTCTGCATTGTTTCCATGATCTCCTCTTTGATGCGCTATGACATGTGGATATTGGGTAAATTGGACAAGCAAACTGGATTAGGAGTTGGACAGTAATCTGTTGCAGGTGTTACTAGGAAGATATCTCTGTATTTTGGTTAAAGTTTTACTTAATTTTGAGTTTGGCACTTAGTGGCCTTTCTTTTGTAAATAAAATAAGTCTTTTAATAAATTAGAAGACATATGGTTCCTGTCTAGCATTGTTTTGAATTCTTCTCACTTATTACCTGCTGCACACCCACTATTGTATTAGAAATTGTCTAACTCAAAAGGTGTATGCTCTAGTTATTTGTTTATTTTCTGAAAGTCGTCTTTGAATAGTACTTGATTGCTCTTGCTAATGCAATTATGAATCAGTTCTGGTGATATCTTAACAAGGTTTGTGATGGCCTTTCTTGTGTCTTTGGGTCACTAGACATACACAAATAGATGTATCCCAGTTTAGATTTACTAATGATATAGTTCCAGAAGATGGCCACAAGGTCTGGATGACCTTTTATTTTTACCTTGAATTAAGTGTTTCTGCATAGGCTTCTGAAGTGTTGTCTTGTGGTTATATCTGTTTATTTTTGAGCTTTTGTACTTGGGCTAGTTTAAGAAGGATTTTTTTTTTTTTTTAAACAAATAAACAGTCTGATTATGACATGCCTGGTGTTATTAACCCTTCCGTTATTTATGTCTCTTTTTGTGGAAGCTGATATGTTTGCTTAATTTTCTTGTCCCTTTTATATGGTTGTGTGTGTTTCTTTCTTAATGGAAAGTTTTTTATTTGTCAATTCTTGCACCATAATCCTTGCTCTATCTTTTTTTTTTTTTTGTCTGGCTTCTTTGTTTCAAATTCGAAACAATATCTGGTCTATCGGAAAAGGTAATTTATTTTTTCCTTGTATTATCAGTGGCCAAGGGAGAGGTGGTTCTTTTGGAAGGCTACGAGGTGGCGGTTTTGGACGTGGTCGTGGATTTGGTAGAGGCGGCCGTGGCCGGGGAAGAGGCCGTGGTGAGAAGGTATCTGCAGAAGACCTTGATGCTGACTTAGAGAAATATCACAAAGAAGCAATGGAAACAAATTGAAGGAATCTATTTATCTTTTGGTCATCGCCTTGTTATGCGATTGACTGTGTACTACTACCTTTCTTTCTAGAGTGAGAAGAAAATTATTTGTTAGGGAGATTAAAACATCTGGCTTTTGCGTGCCCTTTTCTTTCTTTTGAGTATGTTATCTGGGCTGGAGATTGTATGTATTCTATACCTTGTTTCATTGCCTACCCAAAGAGATTTCTTTTGAAGAGACGGAGGATCAGGTGGAACTCTTTTCCCACTTTTTTCACCTCAACACGAGGCATTGCTTGGAAAAGGTTGGAGGAGAGTTAAAGGCATTCTGACACCCTCTGTTTTGAAGTTCTAGGAGTTTACTGGCGTCATAACATTATGGGTTAGCGGCTTCAAGGTAGTTTTCTGATTATTTTGTTCCTCTTTAGTTAAATGGTCAGTGCTTTACTTGCGAGATTATATACATATAGCATTTTCTACTGATGCATGATGGAAATGTTGTAGTTAATCTGTGGGCTTAATTTTAGTCTTCCCTTGGTATCTGTTATGACCATGTATTATTGTTAGGGACATTAACCTGGTAAGATTTGTGTTAATGGGAGTTACTGCCTAATTAATGGATGGTGTGGAGAACAGGGAAGTTGAAAGAAGTGTCCTCCAATTAGTTGGCAAATTTGTAAGGGGCATTCTATGATGGTAGTTGTTCGAGCTAGTTAAGCTGCTTTGCTTTCAGTGCTTTTAAATGATTGTTTTTGATCCATTGTGAATTTGCAAATGAAGTTGGCACTAGTGCCATAGAAGGCTGGCCAGCTGTCATGGTATGCCTTGATGTGACTTGCTGGTGCGCATCCGCAATCTTGGCTGTAGATTCCTATGTTTTGTTACCTTGGAACGATTTGCCAATGGTGGACGGCAGGCAGGCAGGCAGTTTTATATCTACCATTTAGACCAAAACCAAGTCAAGGGATACTTCCATTAGGTGTTCATTATTTCATGAATTTTTGTTTTTTTGGAGCCAAATTCTGTAAACTATTTTTGCCTTATGCATGTGTTCAATTTGCTTATATAGTTGAGTTGTGCCTCTGCATATTCTGGTGGTTGGTTTTACGATTGGAATTGTTGGACATTGACCTATTTCAGTCAAACGTTACTGTTTATGTGATTGTGAGGACAACCTCAGGGTACCATAGCAGTCAACATTTTTGGCTTTGCTACTGGACTTGTAGGATCTTAGTTTGTATATGATTCGGCAGTTCAGAAGTTTTTGACCCCCTCGTCACTTCTTATGCGGTGCTTCATTTATGCATGCATCTGGACCATGTACCCACAATTATCGATGATGGAATTAGCTGTCTAATACTTTTCAAGGATATTTTTATTGAATTATCATTGTTCGCTTGTTACCCCCATTACTTTTTGCCTTTGGTTTCTAATGTTGCTGCCACTGTTTTCAATACCTCACACCCGTTTCAATGTAATCTATGAAAGCAATTGATCCTTTCTCTGGTAGTCCATCCATTTTTTTTTTTTTCTTTTTCTTTTTCCTCCTGGCAAGTGTAGTCCATCCATTCTTAGATTACAATAAAATGCAAAATGAATTTGAGGTTTTAATGTTGGCACAATATATTACAACCCATCTAAAAATTACAGACTACAAAAAATCTGAAATGCTCCCGCTACTGCCTATGTTTTTTCAACTTTTCCCAGCTTGAAAATATTAGCTCCATGAGGGAATATAATACTACCTTTACGCATGCAACAACAAAATTCCAACAAGAGGAAGGCCAATACCATGGATACAACAGCCGGAAAAAGATGCTTATTACATGTCTAGGATATCTTCCAATCTGCAGCAGACGAAACATAATAAACTGTGGGAACTGCAGAAATGGGCAAACACATCAACCTGTACTTGTAAATTCTATAAGATTCCTTGAAAGTCGTCATATAAGGTACACTGGAGTAATGAAACAGTGCAGTGCTTACATAACGCCAGGAGAACAACTTTATAGTTTCCACCTCAGTCTAACAATTTTCAATTTCGTGAAATTATACATTCCTTTTCCCTTCTTGTAGTTGGTAACCAAGTTCAGCGCGCTATGAAAATTGTTTGTTCTGTTAACTCATGCATGTACTAAGCAAAAGCCACAATGAAATAACAGAATGATACCATCACAGAGTACAAAGGCATGCAATGATTAAGAACAAGTGTAATTATTTAATAGAAGATCAATATTGGAGTATTGGATATCATGTTACTAACCCTGCATTACCTAAAAAGCAAAGTCCTAAAGGAGGAGAATAATTTTAATTAACTTCCTAATATTTTTTTTTCTCTCGTTTTTTCCCCTTTCATTTTCTAAATCTCACAACTCATTCAAAACAATAATTCGTAAACCATTATAAATTTGTATAAACTTACATAAATAGAAGACTTTGCAGAAAGAAATTCAAATGCACGAGAGCAATGGCAATACCAAAGAAGAGAAACAACAGTCAATGTATAGCATACAAAACAATGAATCAGATGTGCAAATAAGGCAATGGAAAAATCATAATTCAATACTACAGAAAATGTAAAAAATCATAGATGAAAATTTTGGTTTTAGCAAATTACTCACCGGGAAAAGCACGTCCAAGGCATCCCATGCGGCATGCCGAACAGCTCTAGTTGGATACATTGGACCACCTGGGGATGTGAAGCTATACAAGCATGTTTTTAATCTAGTACCTGTGGTCATCCTTAGTTCTAGACCTGTAGTTATAGCACATGGTTTCACTTAGCAACTTCTAAAGACATTCAGAATCTGTACATTACTGCATGCATCTTAAATGAATATTCCATTGTTTGGGTTTCTATCCATTTAGATCCCTCTAGTTTCTTTTTTAACCTTTTTAGATCATTGAGATTTTAACTATTTTATATAATTTTGTCCTTGAGCCCAATTTTAATAAAAATTTCATCAAATAACTCACATTTTCATACATTTTGACTCTCAAAATAAGACTTATATGTAATTTTCATACCTAAACTGTTTCGTTTTCATACAATTTGTTCACTTAATAATGATTCACATGTGGTTAAGTGATGACATTTTACGGATTTTTTAACAAAATTGGACAGTTGTATAAATAGTTAAAAGAACAAGGATCTAAAGAGGTAAAAAAAATAACAAGAGGGACATATCGTATGAAATCCAAAATAATGGGGACTAAATTGACCATTTTTCCAATCTTAAATAGTGCTGCAAGTAGGGAATACCTTGGAGAACTTTTATCTCTGAAAGATAATGTAGTAGAACTGGCTCCACCTTCAATTTTTGAAGCTGATATAATAGAAGTAACTAGGTGAATAACATAAAAAACCTTCCCACTCCACCCCACCCCCAACACAAAATGAAAAAAAAAAAAAAGGGCAAAAAGAGAACAGCCACTGGGTATTAAGGATGTATGTTACCTGATCGGCTACCTCGATGACAAAAATATCTGCTGGAGAACCAGTCAGAAAAGCATTTGGAAAATCTGGAAATTGCTTTAAGAAGATCTCTAGCTTGTGAGCTGGAAACCACAAAACATAATCAAGAAAAGAAGGGAAAAACCATAAAAAAGCACAGTATTTTTAGATAGACTAACAACCTGAATTGTAGAAAAGTAAGAATCTTGACAGGAGGAGAAATAGATCACGTTGGGCCTGATAAAATATGACAAAGCAAGGAAAACCAGTATTTGGCTCCATAATCTCATTTAGCTTTGAACTGCAGAAAACAAGTAGAATAATCTGACTAACAGAGACTTCTTGGAGAGGATTAACAGACCTGGGAAGGGATTTTCTTCAACCGCTCAGAAGAAAGTGCAACTTCCTCTAGGAGATACTGCAATATATGGGAACAGATTGACTATTAAGCGTTCAATATAACAAAAGCATTTCATTTACTAAGGACAACTCACCCGAAAGAGACTGCAAAAGCGTCTGGTGTTTGACTGAATGTCAATCCTGTAAATAACCATATTGCACTGCAGAATAAGATCATAAAGCAATCTCCAGTCCTCATGCAGGACAGAGTCAAGAACAATCAAAAAGAGAAATAGTCAAGCAAATGACTGTTAAGGAGGGGACCAAACAAGATAGCACCTAACAATTCAATAAGCCATACTCTGTATATAGAATGAAAGTAAATCATGGACTATGTATCTATTTATGATAGTCCATTCAAGGAAGGTTCACCACATAAAGTAATATGAAGACCAGAAACTACTTAAAGAGAACCTAATTCATGCAAGCTATTTCTTTCTTAATACCTAATACTTTATCCATTTGGGAGAAAAAAAAAAGGTTTATTGTATGATCCCTATATTCCTCTCTCTATAGTTTTTTCTCTTTTTTTTTTTTTTTTTTCTCTTTTGGTTCATTCATTAAGAAAATATTGACATTCAGGAAACTTTTAATAAGAATGTAGAAAACAACCTTCATATATGGATGAATGGATTAACCTTGGCAGCTTTAATTAGGACTAATAAATGAAAGAAAAAGGAGTTACCGCCACATTTTATCATAAGATGTCAAGTTAAAATGTAAAAAAAATGGAATTTTCCAGTTTGGGACAACTAAAAATAAAAAA
>JAXGGT010000169.1:11438038-11480833 GCA_035583425.1 Marsdenia floribunda | reverse complement strand
ACATTTTATCATAAGATGTCAAGTTAAAATGTAAAAAAAATGGAATTTTCCAGTTTGGGACAACTAAAAATAAAAAATGAAAAAATTGGAAAGAGGAGTATTTTTACTCTTCAAATGGTTAACCCCACTCTATTTACTTTGTATGATAAAATTTTACATAATACACTGACAGGCCAGCATTTGCAACACCAGGTCAAACACTGTCAAAGTAAAAGGAGCTGCAGATAAAGTCCCCCTCAAAACGACAAAAAAAAAAAAAAAACTTACACTAAGAAGCAATACTATTAAATTCTCCAGTAATGTTAGAAAAGAAAATTAAGCAAATGACAAAATGCTACAATTGGATCAAAGGCCAATGTTTGAGTTGTCCATCATTTGAATCTTTAAGCCACTTTTATTTTTCTTACTTGAAATACTTCAAACAAGCAAAAAAAAAAAAAACAAAAAAATCATATAATTTTTAGCTCATCTTAGTACCAAATGGCCGAGTGTCCAGAAATATAGTGGATTGAATGTATACCAGAAAACATTTGAAGCACCTTCAACAAGCGCAAATGAGTAACGAAGCAGAACTTCGGGATTGCCAAGTTGGAACTCAAACAACTACAAAGCAGATTAGATTTTAAAAAATCAGAGCTACTGAAAACAGTGGAGTGTCAACTGCAAAAGCAAGCTTTAAAGAGAAAAAAAAATTAAAATCTGAAAACAGGCAGTTACAGAATAAGAAAATCACATGCACTCTGAAGAAGCCAAGAAACGGAAAAGGAAAATGATGAGAAAATGTAAACAACATTTAACCTGATTGGTTAACAGCATAGAGAAGTACCTACCCATTTGTGAAACAACAGGGCAAAAATATTCGATGCAAATAATTGGCTCCACATTTGAACAATTAAATCCAGGATTGCTTTCCCATTCTGAGGCACAGAAACAAAGTGATCAGCTAGCACATCATAGAAGCATATGGGGCCTTCACTTTGATCTTCCACTAGAGAACTTCCATCCTTCCCACTAAGAATGATCTCTGTCCAAGTTTTGATAGAATATGTTAGAGATCTAATAAAATCATGAAATTATGGTTTCAAAAATATAGAAAGAAGTGGGAGTTGCTTAATGAGGGGGGAAAAAATAAAAAAATACTGGAGTCCATTAACCAAATGTACTAGTTCTACAGCCATACTGGTGCCTTCAGTCTTTGTAATGTTGATAAAATACTTCATTACACCTAGATAAAAAAGTTCCTTGGACTCATGTTCTCAGTGACTACAACCTTTCAAGATAAAACCCCTCTAGAACCATGAAAGGTTTGATATGCAGAGAAAGAAGAAAATAGGATGAAATGAACCGATGCTCAGTAACATCCGGATTTCAAATGAAACTGCATATCAGAGTCATGTGAAGCGTCTGTACTAGATGGCAGTTGGTATGCAATATTCAAATGTACATAACTTATAATTCCACATGACCGACATGCATAACTGTTTTCTGATTGATTAAGCTTCTTGATTCAAGATTTTTATTTCCAAACAACCTCTCTGATATACACACATATGCATAAACATATAACACTTTTATAAGTCCATGATCTCTTGACAACCACATATTAGTAATCCTATAGCTGATAAGCTTCTCTCATAAACCTAATCACATTCATTATCATTTCTCTACTATTATGAGCCTTTCCAATATTCTTAACTAATTTCTTATTATTTCCAATATTAATGATCTTCAATTATAACAGGCATATTGGATTTTTATACCAGGGATCTCATATCACTCAACAATCCCTTGTTTTGTATGTGTTCTAGTAACGCTATTGATTAGGAAAACAGTTTCCTAGAGTTGGAAGTTGCCATCCTCAGCATTCTTAATAGCTAAAATCATCTCTGCCATTATAGTTAAACAGGCTTGCACAAGAAACACTGCCTTTCTACCTATTCTTGGAGACGACTTGCTAACTGCAAATAACACTACCAAATTATAGTACTGAATATCGACCAAATATTGGCATTTACACACGCAGCTGTGATGAATTGTAATGTTTTAACTCACCATTTATTTGGACAAATGAAGGAAAGGTAGGCGTAATAGCATTACTGCTAAGGAAATAACATTAAAAACTAACTCAATTTCCTCTTAAGGAGAGCCAAGAAATGCTCCCATTCACGTCAGACTAGTAAATACCGGTAAACCTAGTATTAACAAGTATGTTACTATATTCGTGTTAAACCAATATATGCTGGTATATGAACTCTATTCCCTCACTCTAGGTGTGTCTCTCAAGTGAAACTAGATAGACTGGGAGCAAAGCCAATAAATGAACAACAAATTAAATTCTTAAATAAAGTTCACCTCCTGCTCGGTCATCAACCTCCAAAGCTATGTCCGCGAACAGTTCCTGCAACAAATTCCGCCTCTGGGATGGCGAAGCTAAGGCCTACCAAAAAATATTATAAAAAAAAAAAAATGCTAAATAAATAAAGCAACAACAAACAACGTAATAAGAACTCCGAACTTAATTCCTTTAATGTTTTAGAAACAATCGAGAAAGACAAAAGACACAAAAACTACAAAACAAATTACAAGGTCACATACACGTTGAAGTTTCTTCTCAATTTCTTGAGTCAGAGCAGTGAGATAAGCAGAGCTTCGAGACGCCAACGCCGTCGACATTCCGGACCAGAACTGACGATCCGATTAAAGAAAAGGCATAAAATCGAAAGAAGTAGAGAAAAAAGCCCTAATTTGATGGGCGAATCGCGAATGCGGCTTCTGGAATTTCAGAGCTTTTTCCTTCGTTTCTAGAGGCTGACGATGTAATTATTGAAATCTGTGGTATGATTTTGACAGAAACCGCACTTCTTCCTTTCTTTTTTTTCTTAATCTTCTAACGGCAAATAATGGTTGCAAATGAAAATTTCCGTTTTTTCCGGAGCGAGCAAAGTAAAATAAAAATTTGATGGGTTTTGGAAATGGAAATGGTCGACGCCTCACGCCTGATTCCTGAACCTGAAGGCTGAAGGAGTCGTTTGCTACAGTTAATATAATAAAAAGTGATACAGAAGGCAGGGTGACGTGGAGTGGAATTTGCTACACGTGGATTTAATGCATGATTTGGATAAAGTTGATGGGGGCGCACGGGCCCAAATTGCAAAACGCGTTACGTCAGTTCGTTAGAAGAGGTCGGAGATTGGCCTTTCGGGTTAGGAAAGGTTAAGCTTAAAGTAAGAGTAAGAGTAATTTCCACCAAAAAAAAAAAAAATGTAATTATATTAGTATTCATAATTAAAAAAGAAAAAAAGAAAAAGAAAAGAGTTATTATATATGTATTTATAAATACTCAGCTCTCAATCTCATTTTGTTAATGGTGAAATTCATTTTAGACTCAAATTTAAACAATTTATACATAAAAATAGATATATAATTATTGAGCCTAATATTTTGGAGTGTGTCTAAAAAAAAAAAAATTAAACTATTTAATTCTAAATTAATCACAGCTTTACATGACTATTTATAACCATTATATATATATATATATAAAAATCTACTACCACTATACATTATTTGAAAGAAATGTAACAATCATTCAATTGCTAGGGCCAAAAAAAAAAAAAAAAAAAAAAATCAATTTAGTATTATCTAAAGCAAAAACCCATATGTGGTAAGATCAAGTAGTCCACTTACGGAAATGGATTCTAATATACATTTTTATTATTATTATTTTTAGACGGCATATATGAAGAATACTTTCATTCCATTCTAGTGTGGGTGGTAGGGAGGGTACAAGGCGCAAAGCCTTTTCATGGACAAAATCAGAAAGCATCGAGTTTGAAAGTTTCCAGGCTTGTTGGATCAGAAAAGTGGTAAATGTTATCCTATCCCAAGTACAGCCGAAAACATATTATAAGATTAAAAATATATCTATATATATATATATATAACCACCAACCCGTTGGTCCAAAAATTTGATTTCTAAAATCTTGAATTCAAATATTGTATATAGAAAAATGTGTATTAAGAGAGCTTTCTCTTCCGAAAAAAAAAAAAAAAAAAATCCAACACAGCTCACAAATATATATATATATATAAATGTTTAAATGCCAGGAATATATATAGTTTATCTTGCTTAGAATGTGAGGTATAAATGGACATCTCTTTTAAGATGTAGATGGAACTCTCTACTATAGCTAAAGGTTCATGAAAGGAAAACCAACTATACAAAGGTGTTGAGAATCACCAATATCTTAATCATACAAACACAAACAAAGATATATATATATACACATATATACATATATCACATTAATGAGAAAGGCAAGACAAATAAAGCATAAGCTTACCAGCCCATTAATGTTCTTCTGACCTTGTCCACAATCTGATTACTTACAACCTTATTTGATAACTCAAGACAGCAATTCTCATCTAAAAGAAAACGGTAGACCTCCCATTCACGATCAGATGTTGAAACCCTTCCAATTTCAGCCTAGAAGACAGGTACTTTAAAATGTCAAGTATTTTCAATATTAGAAGTTACTTTATGCACAGAAATACCAGCAGTTGATTCCTGTCACCTCAGAACTAATTACATGCGAACATTAAAAAAATATATATGTGGAATACATCATAACAATACCAAAACCAGCATATGTAATGTCTCCCAACTCTGTTGCAAACATTCCATAAGTCCAAATATACAAATAGGTTATGCAGATAACTAGATGGTCTAGTATTCTTACCAAGAATATGCATATTCCCAGCGTCTTAAGAGCAAATGTGGCATCATAAAAAACCCGTGGTCTTCCCTTTCCAGATAGTTCAACTGGATTGGCAACCACAAGTTCAGTGTCCGGCCCACGACTGGTTAGGATTACACGTAATGGATGAATCATTTCTACCTTCAAACGAGAGCAAAGAGCTTGTTGCTTCTCAGGATCCAAAATCTTTTTTCCATCCTTCTGCCGGACAAAGAGGTCCAACTCCCGCTGACCATTTTTGACAATTAAGGATCGACCATAAGCAACCTGACAATGAGAAAAAGTGATACTTATCTATAAGCCAAGATGATTTTTCATTTAAACTGGATCGTTGCTATAAGCAAGCTGCCGGACAAGCAAAGGTCAAGTTGGATATTTACAACACCCACTCCCTTATAAAGTTCAATGGTCTCATAACAATGGCTAATAGATGCATGACAATCAGGAAAAATATATATATATATATATAATAATGATCATAAACCATTTGATAGAAACAAGAAATGGTAAAGGCCTGAGTTATTGATTTGCAAAATAGGTCCTTGAAAATCCCAATAGCAATTGCCCTATGACATCAAACCAAACTAATGAATATCTAGTGATAAAAACAAGTAAAATTGGCTGCTACCAGCAATTGACTATAAATCCA
Source organism: Marsdenia floribunda (assembly GCA_035583425.1). Taxonomy (NCBI): domain Eukaryota; kingdom Viridiplantae; phylum Streptophyta; class Magnoliopsida; order Gentianales; family Apocynaceae; genus Marsdenia; species Marsdenia floribunda. The sequence goes on along the minus strand of JAXGGT010000169.1, from coordinate 11,475,430 downwards.
CCTCTAGGCATAGAAATAGAAGGAATCACTAGGTATTGGCTTCACAGGAAGTAAAAACAAGTTCTTGCTTCAAGCTACCAAGGGAATGCAAAAGCATAGGTAACTTGAAGAGTGATTTTCTATCTATTAGGAGTTCACTTGCAGAAAAAACTCTTCGGCAAAATTTCCCAACTTTCAAAGTTAGTACGGAGGTACCTTCGTGTAACTTGCTGCACAAAAATTATACACATCTCAAAGGAAAAAGCTTACGGTTGGTCTTACTTTTCATCAAAGCAATTACAAGTGCATGAGCTTGATGAGGGGAAAAGAGCCTGACCTGTATATTGAAGTCCTTCAATGTCCGCAAAATGTCATAAAGAAAACCCTTATGATCAACACAGGTAATCTGAAGCAATGTATGCACTGGGCTTAATGAATTATCTACTGACACAGAAGCCTTTTTCAACTTTGTCATGTCTGGACTTAAAGCCTGTAAAAAAATTTCCTTCTCCGATGATTCACTTCTGAATAATTCTTCTGCAACAACTGGAGAAAGGGAAGGCATAATGCGGAGGTTGTCATGCTGGAAACCTGCTAGCTGAAGTTCACAACTAACACAGGATTCTCCTAAAACTGCTTGCAGACTTTCATGTGTCTCATCTTGCCTCTGTTTTGTGTGTAAGAGCTCCCTGAGAATCCAAATGTAATTGTGAAATGAGCTAAATATTAATTCCGTCAGGTTCCAGCAAATTTCTGTGGTCCAACCAATCGGAAGGCCGTTATCCCCATTGGACAACAATTAAAACGGGATATAAGAGACTTCCGCAAAGAATTTTCAAACTGATTTTACAGCTATATAACTCTTTCATGAAATGCTTTCTTTATAAAATCAAATCATTACACAATAAGTAGTATTGGCTTATTGTAGCAAAGGATACATAATTTTCTTTTAATCAACACAACCATTCTGCTAAAATTATTACTCACCAAGCAAATACATATATTTAGAGGATCAAAACAGAATTATTAGTAATTCTACTACTATGCCCTTTGAGAAATATGCATATCACCCTAGGACACACCTAAAAGAAAAGAGATGAAAGGCATCAATAGCATTAAAGAGAATCGTGTCACAGCCTATAAAAATAAAAATGCAAACTGCTCCAGATTACACTTCGAGAATTTTACTCTTACAGAAAATTACAAGAATGGAATAAGTCAGATGAACTTACAATCTGTCTGTTACAAAGAAAATGTCCAAAACACGACCATCTGGTGTTGTGGTTACTTTTACTCTTTGGATTGTAAGTTCCAGTTCACATAGAACTTGAGTGACATCTAGGGAAAGAAGGCAAAAAAAGTATTAGAAGTAACTAATGAAAGGATAATCAGACGACTTTTCCTTGATACATTTGCATTTACCATGTAACAATCCTTTGCGATCAAGGCAACAAAATGTCAATTGATAAAGAGGAGAAGATGTGGAGCAAGGGGATGACTGGTCCAAATAAAATGAAGCAGAGCAAGATGGACTGACAGATAGAAGGCGTTCTTTCAAATTTGCCCATCTTACAAGATGTGAGCTTGAGCTAGGAGTTGCCCATAATACTATGTAGCACCATATCCCATCTGTAGAGACATCTATATAAAAGAAAACAACAAAAAATCAGTACAGAACGCAAAAAAAAAAGCAGAAGTAAATTCTCAAATTCGACAACTTAAAAGCCTTTCTTTGTACGAATCTAAAGTTTACACTAAATCAATTCCAAATGAATATAGGAATGTTCGAGGTGTGGTTCCAAGGGCTAAAAGTTTTGACACTGTGACCCACTTTCCCTCCCCGAAAGAAGGAAAAAAAAAACCAATAAAGAAAGTATGGAATAAAAATGCAGATACGTGCACAAGTTAAGCTATCAACATGTAATTGTTTGGCTACCTAGTTTGCCCGCCGGTGTATGCAAATTTATAGAACGCCAAATAACATCAAACAAAAGATAGTTAATTGCTTCTACATTATCAAAATAGAAAACTTATACTACGATGCAGGGCAAACATCAAGTACTTCAATCTAAAATCAGTGTCAGGGAGAAGGCACAAAAGCCATATAAAAATAATAAAAAACTACTTACATAAAGAAAATCACTCGCTGAACAAATACAGCGACAAAAATGAGTAAGATTACCGATGATGGAGGAGAATTTACCTCCTTTGTGAATATAGAGGCCGAAATCTAGAATGATCCAGCAAATATCGCAGGCTAGACCCGCCTTATCCGGGCAATTAACTGTAACCAAGTAAGGTTCACCCGGTCGTTTCGCTTTTTGAATCGATACTGCGTCATCGTTCGACGACCCCATCCCGGAGAAAAAGGAACCCGGTTGGAGCACTAAGGTTTTAGCTCGCCTCTTCCTGTCTAATTTCGGCGATTCTGCTAAAATCCACCGAAACAGAAAGTCGGAGTCAAAAAGGGTGTTCAATAAAAAAACCAGTGGATATAGTATGGCGGAGAAGGAGCAGCCAAGTGTTTGTCGTTTTCCTTTCTTTAAAGGTGAAAATGAAAACTCAAGGCAGTGGTTAGTTGATTAGGGTGGTTACAAGTGGCCGTCAATTGTGTGGTAAAGGTTAAACTCTAGTATCTTTTGGGTAATACAACCTGGAATCAGGATCATTAGGATCAGGTTCTATATGAAGAAAAAAAAAAAATAATAATTAAAATTATGTGTTTTGTACTACAAGTGTACCAACCGTGGGTGAAAATCGCGTGTAAAGTTACTTGTAGATTTTTGTTAAGCAAAGAAAACTTAAAACGAATGGAAAATGAACTCTACAGGAATAAAATAAGGGAAAGCAATCAGCATTATGGGATCATGATTAGGTTAATAAAAAACCACGACAAGGAGGATGGAGAAGTCTGTGGAAGGACCCGATTCTAGCATTTCTTGACTCTCTAGCTTTCTCATGGATTCCTCGTGAGATCAGGTCCAGAACCAACGAAATCTCGAGCAAGAAACGCTGGCAAAATGTATTACTGTGAATCTCTATCCACAACCTTTTTACCCACATTCTTGCTTTAAGAAAGCTTCCAGTATCTGCAAGAAGGTCAATTCACAACCATAACTTCAAGGATAACAACTTACAAGTGTACATATCAGCATCAGGGTGGCAAGCAAGATGCTTCCTGTTCAAACTTAAAAATAAATACAACAGGCAACCCTTAAAATATGACATGAGAGCACTGCTATTATCACAATTCACATGAACTTGCTGTGCTATAGATAGGATCACACCATCCTCCTTTATTTATCAAGCTGTCTACATGGTAATACAGATCAAATTTAAGAAGCATACCAGTCTACTGACTGGCGAAGTGTATTCAGCTTACACCAAGAAATTTAAACAACATGCATTCCCATGCCAATATATCTCAATGTCCAGTTCAGGATCATAATTGAAAAGAACACAATTCCTCGAAAAGTTTCCAGAACCAATAATCACTTAGCCTAACTGCATATAATTGCAGAGAACCAAGGATATATTGGGCCGCACACAATAACTGAATTTGAATAATAAAGACAGAAATGGCCAATCTCATCAACATAACCAAACCAAAACCTCTGCTCCATTTAACATGTACAGCACTATTGGCATTATTTTACATAAGCATCAAGTTTAAAGCAACAGCTCACCCAAACACTGATTATTTCCTGCACTGCCATCACTATAAGAAAATACTTTGAACAAGATAAACCAAGGCAACCAGAATTCTATGATAAACCTATGATATTAGATTGAAGAACTAAACATATCATTTATATCTTCAAATGTGAACACACTTCCAAATCAAAACCAACCCAGTAAAAAGTTCATCCACAACCCAGTTATAGGCCAACTTCATTGAAATAGATAGACTGCATAAACCATAATTCATTCCTGTTAATCGATTCTTACAAAATAAATCACAACCAAATCACCCAAGCATTACAAAATGGGAGGTATAATGCTTCAAAATGGTAAAACTTGAAAAAGGGTCTCACAAATTACAGAAACAGCTCAGCCTACATCATCACAATAAAGATTTTCTCAAAGATTATTATTATTATTATTACATATTAAAAAAAAAAAAAAAAAAAAAAAAACAGGAAAACAGCCCAAAAAACTCCAATATTACACTAAATCTAATTTAAAACCAATAAATTTTACTTCAAAGAAAATTCATAGATTCATTAATCCAAAATGTAACAAGAAATTACAAAAAGCCTACTTTAAATATCAGTGTTCATAGAAACTAGCTAAGAAGTCCATATAATCAGCATTACAGTGCTTTTATCCAAAATAAGAGTATAAACCCTAAGACACTTAACCCCCAAATCCATAAAGAGTCCTGCCCTGTCTCTTCAATGCATAAACAACATCCATGGCAGTTACTGTCTTACGGCGGGCATGTTCAGTGTATGTAACAGCATCACGGATAACATTCTCCAAGAAAATCTTCAGCACGCCACGAGTTTCCTCATAGATCAAACCAGAAATTCTCTTAACACCACCTCTTCTAGCCAGCCTACGGATAGCAGGCTTCGTGATACCTTGAATATTATCCCTCAGAACTTTCCTATGCCTTTTGGCTCCACCTTTGCCCAAACCTTTACCACCCTTGCCACGGCCAGACATCTTCGCAGAGAGAGAGAATTCGAAGAAACTTAATCCAAGTAAGATGAGGACTCACGAGAAGGAGAGAATTGAACGCTTTGTTACGGTGTGGGGGGCAATGGTAATTTATAGCTGATATTGAGGTTTGAATGTGGCGGGGAGTGAATCTTGGTCATTGGTTTGATTATAGTAATCTACGGTGAAAGACAAATAAAGAATAGCGATCCGCGTGACTGGTCAATCTGTGATGTTGAGCGTTGATCATACATTCATCGACGGTCATAATTTCATATATTGGCATGGTGCGGATTGTGCTTTTTCGCTAATACCGAAACATGCGAGTGTGGATTCCGCGGGGAGTAAATTTGCTTAAAAATTTTGAAGGGTTTGTTTGAAATTTTGCTTCTTTCTGGTAGCCGCCGGTTAGGAAAATGGGAATAGTCGGCGCCAAATAGGCCAGCAGAATTAGCTGAATCGTAAAAAGACAAAAAAGTCCTTCCCCCTCTACCAAATATTTCCTTATTTAATAAAAAAAATTCATGTCAATTTTTTTTTTAAAAATTTACCGGTTTAGTCCTATAACTATTTATATTTCTCTGACAAAGTCCTATAATTTTTTTTCTTACTTTAATTAGTCCTGTAACAATTTTTATTTACTTAAATTAGTCCTTCCGGCCAAAATTTTTTGAAATTTTTCGGTGCTCAGTTGATGTGGACAATAATTAAAGGGTATTTTCGGTAGTTTCAATTCTAAAAATTGTGGGAAATGAAATTGAGGGAAATTTTTCACTCCCCCAGTTGTAGAGCTTCTTCTTTGAGTGAAAAATCAAATTTTCGACTCCAAATTTGGGCAAATTTTTGACTATAAATTTGGGCAAAAATAATTTACAGTCAAAAAATTGCCTAAATTTTCCTCAATTTCATTTCCCACGTTTTCAGAACTGAAACTACCGAAAATGCCCCTCAAATTTTGTCCACGTTGGCTGAACACCGGAGCAACAGGCAAAAATTTGGTCAGAAGGACTAATTTTAATAAACAAAAATTGTTACGAGACTAATTAAAATAAGAAAAAAGTTATAGGACCTTGTCAGAGAAATATAAATAGTTATAGGACTAAAATAGTAAATTTTCCTTTTTTTTAAACAAAATACTTAATTTAATTCTATATTGTATGTATAATTTTTATTCCTCCTTATTAAGTTGTTTTATTTCTTCTTCTACCATGATCATTTAACTCATATTATTATTATTTTTTTAAACTTTCGTATAATTAAACAACTAATCTAATACTTATTGTTATTCTTTTCATAATATTTTATAATTAATATTAATTCATAATTCATAATTATTTATAAAATAATTAGAAGTAAACAAATATTTTCGTATTTTTATTAAAATATTTAAAAAGTATCAAAAATTTGTCAAATAACAATAAAATTTAAATAAAAAAAAAAAAAAAAAATGCAAAGGAAGTAATATGTACCTACCTTTGTTACATGATATTGGAGAAGGTCCAAGGATTGCTTTAGTACAAGTACTTTCTTTTTGTAATTAGTATTATCATTAGCTAATTTGGGAAAAATTTATTAAATACTCTTAAAAATAAAAAAAAATAAAAAATTATAATTAATCGAACTACTACATTATTAGTAAAATATTATTATTTTTAGTACCAGCATTAATACTCTTTTATTTTTATTTTTTATCACCATTTGATTATGTTGATTTAGATTAACTTAAATCTATATGGTTTTGTTAGATTTTATATATCTTGGGTATACTTATGATAGATTTTACTTTAGTGTAATATATATGTGTGAGTGTATATACTCTAAATTTAAAAGAAAATTTTATACACTTTCCTTTCATTTCCTCCCCCCACCACCACCCACACACACAACAATAAACACGTTCTAATTTCTTAGGAAGAAAAAGCACTAATATGTGTGTGTTTTATGCTTTATTTTTCCTTGTATATATATATTAAAAAAAAAAAAGAAAAAGAAAAGAAAAAATAGAAAAGAAAGGAAGTATGATGTGTATATGGAAGAATTATTCAACACAGACATAAACGAACCAGCCAAAATTTCTCTCAAGCAGCAATAATGGAAAAAAAAAAAGAAAAGAAAAGAAAAGAAAAAAAGATTCTGTTTATATTTTCTTTGCAGCTCCAAGTCTGAGCCTGAAGTCTTCCTCCATAAGTGGAAGGCCTTGACGCAACTTGATCTTTGGCTCCCATCCTAGCAGTTCTTTTGCATTGGCGATGTCTGGTTTTCTCTGACGCGGATCATCAGGGGTATTCTCCACCATTTTTATTTCCACATGGGGGTTTATAAGCTGCAAGCAATATATATATATCATAAAAATGTCATCATCATTCAACCGATACAATTCACTAGTGTTCAGACAATATTGAAAGGTTTAACTCCTTGCAGCTAAAGTGAACCCCAGCCCGGAAAACCTGCTCAATCTATGTGCATTTTTCTATTAAGGATGAGGTTTGATTGAGTTGCACAATGGTTATCTATTCTTTTCAGATACACCTCTCCAGTGTAAAACACAGTAACCTTTTTTAACAATGAAACAATATACAGTTGGGGGAAAACGGTGACATGGAAAAGGGCCAGCTGACCTCTTTCACTGTCTCTGCAAGTTCAATCATGGTGAATTCACCAGGGTTCCCAATGTTAATTGGTCCGGTGTGCTCTCCTTCCATGAGTCGGATAAGTCCATCCACCTTTCAGATAAAATTTGGCAGCAATATCAATCATGAATCTCAAGCAACAATTAATCATAAAATCAGACAACTAAGATATGGAGATAGCTCTTGTGTACCATATCAGACACATAGCAGAAACTGCGAGTCTGTGTTCCAGGATGCTGTACTGTTAATGGCTCATCACTGCCACAACGTAACTTGATAGTCAATACTAGTCAGAGAAATTAAGCATTGGTATCTAGTGAGATAAATATGAATGAGTGAGACTAGTCAGAGCTTCTAAGTTTTTCAAGGGTCATCTGAAACCAGATTATACTAGAGATGGCCATTGACAGTGGAAAGGAGACATTTACATATAAAAAAAAGAGGCTTTTACCGTAGTGCCTGAGCTATGAAGTTGCTGACAACACGACCATCATCAATGTTCATCCGAGGCCCATAGGTGTTGAATATTCTAGCAATGCGTATTTCTGTTCATAAACAAATGTAAATTCCTAATTAGCAAGAGAGTTTAGTGAGTATAAGGATGACCAAGCCCTTATTCAGAAGCTTTCTTTTTTTTTACCTATCCCATGCTGACGATGATAATCAAACATCAAGGTCTCAGCTACGCGCTTTCCCTCATCATAGCAGCTCCGAACACCTGTAAGCCCCAACATACATAATTCTAGTTAAAAAAAACAAAAATGCACTAGATGGAACATATTAATGTTTCAAGTAACGATCTAAATAAAACCCCTAAATCTTTCTCTCCTTCACAAGAAATTCAGAGAGAGAGAGAGAATAGGGAAGGTTGTTCATATGTAGGGGTGTGCTCATGACTAATTGAGGAAAAAAAAGGGAGGGACGTATCATTACAACAAAATATACTTCTCGTTTTAATCAGATGTCAGTTTTTTCTTATAAAGGACAAGCACTGAACATTAACTTCACCTATAAGTATGAGAATGAGATGAGAATCCATTGTCAATGAAATATGGCGGTACCTTAACATACTGGAAACCTTTTTACATGAAATAATTATAAGATGATTGCACAATGAAAATTTGTTGAGCACCATCTAAAAGATTTGTGATGGACTTACCAATTGGGTTAACATTTCCCCAATAGGTTTCAGGTTGGGGATGCACAAGAGGATCACCGTATACCTCTGACGTTGAAGTAAGTAATATCCTGTAAGTTCCATTGAAATGAATTAAGTGAGTATGAACAGATATGTTGCTGAAATTTGGACAAGAAACAAAGGTCTAAAGATATCCTCCTCACCTTGCTCCAACCCGTTTTGCAAGTCCAAGCATGTTGAGTGTGCCAATAACATTTGTCTTTATTGTCTGTTAGAAAGAATTGTCAGCAGATTATTAAATTTCATTGTTTTTCTATATTTTGTAATACAGAGTTGGAGTTTGATGGTTTCTGGATTCAAAGTATCAGTGACAACTACTTTGTCAATAATTTGAATTAAAATGAGATACTGACATCTCACTAGATTGCCGCAAGAGAAACTCATCATTTCTAGGCAGCACCAAAAGGTTGTCTAGTGATATGGTGAACGATATGTACATATAAAACACACACACACACACAAAAAAAAAAAAACTCGTGATAATAAGCTAGCAATATACATTGCCAAAGAACTACCTACCTTTACAGGATTGTATTTATAAAAGATTGGAGATGCAGGACAAGCAAGGTGATATATCTGATCAACTTCAACCAACAATGGTTCTGTGACATCTGTAATTTCATGCCACATAGTACAAGTAAATCAGGCAATATACATCTACATTACAACAGACACAATGATAGTAACCTCAGAGTAACACTGAAAACCAAATGCAATTGGAAATTCAGGTAATACACATCTACATTGCAACAGACACGATGATAGTAATCTCAGAGTAACACTGAAAACCAAATGCAATTGGAAATTCTTAAAGTTGTGAAGACAGGAAGTTTATATATTCAACGAACAAGAGCTTCTAGCAGCCTAAAATCTCTGGCTATTGCCAAGTAAGTACAGTGATAGATGTTAATGCAATACAATAAAAGAACAAAAAAGAATAGGAAGGAGAAAGGATTAGAAAAAACAGTTGCTGTTTGCTATGTTTCTTTTATCAGGACCCCAACATCTTGAATCAAACCATCATTAGATGTAAATAAGTCCGACATATAGATTGGCCAGTGAATTACCATGACGGATGAGCGCAAATCTTGGATGTCCAATCCATTTTCTAAGATTGTCTTTTGAACCAGTGAAATAGTTATCTGCCACAATCACCTGTTACAAAAAGGAAAAATCTCTTTCAGATAATTCACCTTAGTGGTACAGGGATTTCAACTGCTTCTTTATCCACTATCATGGGGCTTACTATATATAAGATAGATTTATCCAATTTTATTCATATGAGTTCACTATCACGAATTGATTACAAGCAGAAATTTTTTATACAACGCATGACTGGAGAAAAAAAAAAAAAAACAAGAAAGAAACAGAAATCGTTACCTCATTCTTTTCATTCTCCATCAACTTGTCCACAAGATGAGAACCAATAAACCCAGCCCCACCAGTAACCAAAATTCTCATATTCGGCTGGCAAATAACAGAAGGGAAGGTCAGAGAATTATAAGAAACGTAAAAAATTACAAGTACTCAGGTATCAGGTTCTCTCTCCTAAAACATTCACAAAAGCTCAAAAAGAAGTAACATAGTTGCAATAGATTATCCAATAAAGACCATAATCAAATACATGTATAGGAGGCATTTGCCTAAGCCTTCAACACAGAAAGACAATAGGTGATCGCAGCAACATTGTAGATTATGGTTCAAAAATGCTTCTAGATATGGACACCATCAGTTACATCTCACTATCTCATTCTGATGGAAGCAGATACATATCCAGAATTTTTGTATGCTAATTATCTAATAGGTAATTGGATCTGACAAACAACCCGAATAGTGACACTACAATTCCCTACTGTCTATTCTCAAATCACAGAGATATGGTTAAGATTTTTCATCGTTGAAATATATGTAGCTTAATGTCCATCATTTGCCAGTAAATTCTGTCAAAATACATTCTATTAAGATATCACAGAAACCTCTGCTTCATAAAAAATTAAAAACTTAAAAAGGAAGCTTACCTGAAAGAACTTTGAGAATCGCAAAGGAGATGGAGTTGGAGGCGGCTTTTTGGTAGTTTGATGATCTCCATTGGAAGAATTGTTTGCCATTGCTCAGATCTCCAAAGTCTGCAAAACCATAACCCAAATCATCACACGTGAAGTAAATTTACCCCATTATCTGTTCCATTTCGTTCGATTTCTCAATGCATTTTCTATCACGATTAATGAAGATTTCGAAAATTTCAGGTAAAAAGAAACAGTAAAAAGAGAAAACTAGAAGGATCTTCAATAAATTAATAAATAAATAAGCAATGAGCAATGCAGAAGAGATTCATACAATTGACAGAAAGAAAAATTGAATCAACTCTCTTGCTTCTCTCTAGCTTCAAAAACCTCAGAGATAATACACTATAGGAAGAAACAAAAAGAAAGATATATATATATACACACACACATACACACACCAATCAAGGGTGGTAGGATCGCAAGACGGGCCAACTTAAAAAAAAAAAAAAAAAAAGATCAAAGAAGTTTCTTTCACCGAACAATGACAACTCAAATTGCAAAAGAATCAAAGAATATGACAATAAAATAAAAACTACGAGTATGCTTAAAACTGACGAAACTTAGAAAAATGAAATGATATCTAATCATTAACGCTAACAGAAACAAATACCACCACCACCAGACAACATTCCACTATACCAAACTTCTGTTGGAAATTATTAGGAGCTGCGAAAAATCAATCCCTCTTCAGATCTCAGACTAACAGTCAAACCCAGTAAAAAAAAAAATCCAAATTTTCTGTATAATAATAATAATAATAATTACCCCCAGAGTCAAAAAGAATCAGCTGATGGCTGGTGTCGGGTGAACTTTTTTTTTTCCTTTTTCCTTTTCTTTTTACAGCCTGGTTTCGAGTTTACTTCAAAAAAAAAAAAAAATGGAAAACGGAAAACAATAGAGGATGATGAGATATTCTTCGCGAGAGCTCTCTCTTTCTCTCTGAGAATCTATCTTTAGTTCTTTTACTTAAAATGAGGCAAATTTTTCGCCTTTTTATTTGCCTTTGATTTCTTGGATTTTTTGTCTTTTTGGGAATTGGGATGGTAGAAGTAAAAAAGGAAAAAAAAATAAAAATTGTTTAAATTGGAATGGGAGTGGGTGGAGTTCCCGACTGGGGACGGCGGATTACCGAGAAAGGCTCAAGTCGTGCATGGTGCGTAGTACTAGACTACATGTCATTAATTCCTTTTTTTTCTTTTTTTTTTTTTTGTCTAAGTGATTAATCCCTTTTGTTACACTATCAATTAAAATAAACAGTTGACTATAAAATATGTTTTATTTTTATGAACAGAATTTAAACTTCTAATTTTATAATTAAGGGACGAAATAAATCTAATTTTATAGTTAAGGGACAAAGTGAATCACTGTGTCATACCTCATGGTTACATGTCATTAATTGAGAAGAAGACAAATTAGAGGTTAACACGTGCCGCTTGCAGTCGTGTTTCAGGAACAATCCCATGTTGTGGGATTTGGTCATGCCATGGGCAGGGTGACCCGTGGGCCGTGGCTGGGACTGGGAAGGACTGAGGATATTTTCCTCTGATTAAAAAAATAATAATAAATTTAATATTTTTATTGTAAAAGTATATTTGGGATGTGGATTATTACCCCCCATTTAATCTTTTAATAATTTTTTATTATTGAAATTACTCTTAATTTTTTAAAACAAATTAATTCTATATATCATTTTGATTGACCATTTCACCAATAATTAATAAAATTTAATTAAAACGCTTGTATTATCATAATTATTGAAAATAAATATTAGATTGTTAAGATAACTAAATTTATTAAAACATCTAACATTTCTCTTTGAAATTTTGGTAAATTTGATCCATATTATTAATGACTTTGGTACAATTAGTCTATTTTTTTATTTAATAAGTCTCCAATATATAATAAATATGTTTATCTGGTCATTTTTTTTAATAAAATTTATTGTTTAAGCAAGTCAATTTTGTGAAGGAACTGACAAAATACACTAATTTATTATATATTAAGAATCTACTAAATAAAAATGGACCAACCATACCAATGATGGAAAGATTGGATACTAAATCCACCAAATTTCCTAAACAAAATCAAAATGAAAGATTCATTTTAATTTTTAATAATAACAATGTATTCAAAAAATTTAGCTAATTATTGAACAAGAAAATCAATTAATTAAATATATATATATATATCAAACTAGGTAATCTAAAATTATTGAAGATTAAACCCAATAATTATCCATTTACTTTTATTTGAATTGAATTTAAGGTGATGGATAATAAAGTTATTGTACCTGTTGACCGAGTTAAAATTAATAAAAGAAATAGAAGTTCATAAAACTATTATTTATTAAAAGATATAATAATTCTATATCACCTTGTGGCTGTAGTTTAGTGGTTAGAATTCTACGTTGTGGCCGTAGAGACCTGGGCTCGAATCCCAGCAGCCACAAACAAATTTTTTTTTTTTTGGCATTTTCCTCTTGAAACAAAAAGGTTAATTGAGCCCATTGTATAGAAAACTATAGTCCATTATTAAGAAATATTAATTGGGCCATGTTAGTTAGAAGGCTAATAGCGCAGCCCAATTTAAAAAATGATCCAGTACAAGATGTACAAAGCAATGTTAACCCAAACCCATAATTTTGGTAACCTAGAGAAATTCACAAGACTACAGTCAACAACACATGGCTAGAATGTAGTATAAGGAGAACAAAGTGTTACCTTAGTGTTGTGGCTTAGTGGCTCCCGGCTTAAGTGTTTCTATTTGTCTTACCAAGTGAAGGTCTTGAATTTGAATTTCATCAAGAATAGAAATTTTGAATTCGAATCTCATAAAAAATGATTTTGTATCGCATTTCAGCTACATACTACAATTTTAATTGTCTTTCTCTATAGATCTTAAGATGAGTTGAACATAGTATATATATATATATATATATATATATATTTTAATTTGACAAATTAAGTAAATATTATGATACATGCATAATGTTTTCTCAAGGTGAATCGAATCTAAGACCTTTCACTTAATAAGTCAAGTGAAAGTATTTAAGGAAAGAGAGTCTGCAATCTTACTATCACATTGTCCTTAACCCAAATCATTTGTATTGGTAATACTCAAGACCCACAGAGATGTGCTATTGGAGAAATTACTCAAAAAGAAGATCCACTTAAATCAATTTTAAATTAGTCAGAAACTAAAATACTTATTAGTAATATTTATTACCTTATTTTATTTTATTAAATCTTTTTCTTATAATGATAAGAACATATGGTAATGTCCATTACCTTATTTTATTTTATTAAATTTTTTTCTTACAATAATAAGAGCTCGTAATCCCACATCAGAATTTTATACAATTATTACTCTTCTTTAACTCTATAAATATATTAAAGATGCTTTTGACCAGGTAAGTGCCTATTATGACTTAAGTATTAGAGAAGCTATCCGAAGAACAAGCCCACCTTGACTTTGCTTTTGCAGAATTGATGCCTCCGGCAGTTGATTTAGGGAGATCCACCGGAGAAAGAGGATGAAATTTGTCTATATCGATTTTTTTTTTTTTTTTTTTTGTTTCTGCTGGTGGGGTAAAATAGACTTTTGCTTCCTAAATATGTGAAATATCTGTATATAAATCCTGAGGAGATATTTAGAAAAGAAAAAAGGGGGAAAAAAAAAAACATGATCTCCTTGGAATCAAAGGTTTAGTATCATTTTGAATTGTGAGTATCTGCTAAAGCTTGAATTTTACAAGAAATTTCATGCACATTTACATTGCTTGATGGGTTCTCCCACTGTACAAGTTCTTTAATACCCTTCTCAATCTCTCTGGTTTCTGTCACCAGGCTATTCATGCAATACGCCATGGAACTCAAACTCAATACCAACTGGCTCTTGAGCTCTTCCTCGCCTTCATTCTCTTCAATTATGGCATCAATTAGTCCCTTCGAATGCTGAAGGAATGATTTCATGTTCTTCTCTATCTCGTCTTCATCTTCTTCATCTGCACCTGGAGACTTGACACTCATCACCATTGTTGATTTCCCGAGTTCAGGATCAAGAGAAATTTTCTTTTCCTCAAATTTCTTGTTCAAGATTGTCACCGATTTGATCATGTTAACCTCCTCAAGACACTTTATTGATGAAAAAATCGTGTCTTTGGGAATCTTGAGATCAAGTTCTAAGTTATTCACAGTGTCTTTCCATAGAGAGGTGCTGCTGCTGCTGTTGTTTATTCTTCCTGATTCTTGTTGGAGGAATTGAATCGCATGCGTCATGAAAAGTAGAAATTCCTCCATCTTTGACAATGACCCAAACAGCTTACGATAGCAAGCACCATGAAAAGGCAAGAACCAGAAATTCGGCTCCGCCTCAGCTTCGGCAATGGTTTTTCCCAGTTCAATCAACTGAAGTTTCAAGATCTTGAGGCTCTTTTTCAATTTATTAGATTCGTCGGGAAACAGAGTAATTGAATTTAAGGAGTCGCGCAACAGTTCGAAACTCCTTGATAATAGAATTTTAGATAAAGTAGATGCTCTCGTGGGTTGGAGAAGAATTTCCACCATGATCGAACAAGATAATCCGATGAATGTCTCTACGATCCTTTCAATGGCGAATTCACTCGTGGGTCCAAAATTTTTTCTCCCTAAAATCAACACTGCCCCAATTACTGCTGAAGTCCCTCCTGCCTGTCCGTACATCCTGCTACACCTCAAGAAGCTGCAGAAGATGAACCACGGAACAAGTGAAATGAACCTTATCTGCACGTATCTTTCGAACACGAAACATCCCAATACCCCATAAACTGTGCCTAATACAGTCCCCTGTGCTTTAATGTTTGCAACCTTAAATGTTGCTTCTCTTGATGATGCCAGACTTATGCCCACCGGCAAACCTGCCCAGTATCCATTTTCCCTGCTATAAATTGACCCAAAAAGCACGGCAAGACCTAAAGAAGCCGAGCATTTGAACGCTGGAATCAGCCTTTTTCTGTTTATGTTGATAGGAAGAGCAAGATTTCTCGAGATCCTTCCGAAGAACCTCCCCTCATTTTTTTGTGAACCAGCTGCTGCTGCTAATGATGGTGATGATGATTCTTCCTCTTTGCCGCAACCAACGGTGGGCACGGAATTTCTCTGCAGGAGTTGCAGGCAAAACAGAAAGAACAGAGAGGGCAAGTTTTTCAACTCCAGAGGGATGGATTGAATTGTTCTCAGGGATTTGCCAACGCTTTCGGCATTCGATTCCGGGAAAGTTGCGGATGCAGGCGGAATGTTTTCAACTTGAGAAGCAATGCGCCTCTCTATGCTAGCTAGATCTCCTTCTAGCTCGGAGGTAAGAATTCCTAGTGGAAATGAAGTTGAATTGCACAAAGCAACTTCCATTCCTCTTAATGGCGTCTCGAGATCCTGCAACTTTTCTCCAGGGTTGTTGCAATGAGGAAGCCAGAATCCGAATGAAAGCCTTTCCCATTGCATGCTTTCCTGTACCAAAATTTAGACGTGAACTTTCCACTCTAATAATACTTTAAATTGTTACACGTTCTAAATTAAAGCTTAATTAAAAACTAATAAAAATCGGCAGATGACTTACTTGCTTGGATTTTATAATCCTGAGCAGTTTGGTTCCTGTCGTTACCAAAGATTTAGCTTGTAATATCAATCCCAGTGCAGAGTTGTTGTCTTCTGCAGAGAATGCCTTTACAAAAAGCTTTAGCCTCTCCGAAGCATTCTTAGTGAAAAGCTTCCAATTCTTGTTTACCTGAAATAATAGAAAACAAAAATAAGGATCAAGAGTCGCTCAAGTTGGAGGGTCGTTAACTTGATATTCAAATTGGATGTGGAGTCGAGGTTTTCATGAAAGAAAGGTGGTGGCATAACATATATATGTTACCTCGTAACATGCGAGACTTGGAAAGGGAAGCAACATGGCCAAAACACAGGCCATAACACCAACAGCGGTACTGGCTAGTAAATGGACGGGGTGCATGATGGGGTGAGCACGAGGACCATTGATGAAAGCTAAGACATAGACGAGAACAGTTTGGCCAAGTGCTATACGCTTTGATACTAAACGGGTATTTTCCGGGAGAACGACGACAAATGCAGTCAGGGACACGGCCAAGGCGGTGGAACTAGCCGTGAGGCGGGAAGGTCCAATCAACCACAGGCTAAGGAAAGCAGGACAAACAGCTAGAAAACTAGCCTGTAACGAATCCCAGCAGCCACGCAAAGTATCGCCGAGTGTTGCGTCAGTTATGACAAGAATCACGGTAACGTAAGAAAACGCAGGGTAGGCTACTTGACGCCTGAACGAAGACGGGCCGAAGAGTGTCGTGCAACCGACAATGGAGCATGCTAAAGCTGTTCGGTATGCAGAAGCTAAGCATGATCTCCATAATGCTCTAGCATGGTCAGTTTGATACGGAAAACTGATCATTTTCAAATTTTTTTTCTTTTTTTTTTTTTTTTCAAAAGAACAAACTAGCTCTTGCTAGTGAAAAAATGGCTTAAAATTTTCTTGGTTCTTGATTATCTTCTCTTCTATAGGCTTAATTATTTTCCGATCCAAAGAGAAAGAAAGAGACACATTTCTGAAAGAGGATACTGGGGGGGTTTTGTAGGGGGAGAGTTACTCATATTCTGGAGGAGCACGTGGATTGGGTAAATTGGGACCCAAGTGGATGATGCTAGACATCCAAGGAATTTTTTTTTTAGTTTAATATTCTCCCAATATCCACTTTAACTTTTGATTAATTCGAAATTAAATCGTGTTAGATTTTTTTTTTTTGAGGAAGTTTTTTTAATACAATTTTGAATAACTAAACTTATCATCCGGTGTACTTCTCTTTTTTGTGCATAATTTTTTTTTTAAAGTGTTCTTTGAAGTAAATTTTGATTTAAATTTTTAAATAATTGTATAATTGAGCGTAATTTTAAATCTGTGAGACCCCACTTTAAATTAGAAAAACTCCTTAGTGTTCATTTTTTCATATACAAGACACTTATTTAACTTGTTCATTTAATATAGAGTATGATCAGTCACGTTAATTTTTTTTTTTTCTTAGAGATAAACTATATAATGTAATAAACGATATCAAACGGCTGGTCCACTCCTAGACA
Source organism: Marsdenia floribunda (assembly GCA_035583425.1). Taxonomy (NCBI): domain Eukaryota; kingdom Viridiplantae; phylum Streptophyta; class Magnoliopsida; order Gentianales; family Apocynaceae; genus Marsdenia; species Marsdenia floribunda. Next base: position 11,457,774 of record JAXGGT010000169.1, on the reverse strand, counting down.
GCTTCAAATTTTCTCGTACCCCATATTCTTCTTTTTATTCATTTCTTGTGGTTGTGGTTGTATAATAAAAGTGAGTAGGAGAATAGGGTAAAAGATTAGAAGTTGTCATCAACAAAGGAGAAAATGTTTTTGGGGAATAGAACATATTTTGTGACCAGTTATTTATTTTCAATGAAAGAACAGTCACACTAAATGGGATTAATCACTGTTATCTGTAGTAAATATCTTTGATTAAGACAAAAAAAAAATGTTTTACAATTGTATATTATTAGTCATGTTAACTAACGATTAAATCTTGACTTTTAAATGGTACGCAAGGTCACAAGTTTGACACTCAACATAAGTGTCATATAAGAGTTAAAGTGAAACTTTTTCCTGAGCAAGAATTAGACCCTACGAACGTCACTTGGTCTAAATTTGAATTAGTCAAAATAGTGACTTCAAATACCGAATAATCTAACCTAAATATATATATATATATATATATCTTAACTCCCTATGTTTTAAACCGAGAGCTTCTTACTAATTAATTTATTTGTGTCATGAGATTATTATTGTGCACGTATTAGATATATTATACGTAAAGGGACATATTAATTAATTGATTTAATTTCAAATTCAATAAATGGTAATTTCATTAATTTTTTTTAAAAAAATAAAAAACCTATGATTTAACCCTTTTAATTGTTTGAAGTTTCTCTCCTGGCCTACTGGTCTAGGAGTCTTTTTCTTACCTCTTGGAAAACCAGGAGGTTGAGGGTTTGAATCTGGCCATAGGTCAAGGAGTTTCTCCCTTACCTCCTGGCTTGTCAAGAGGTTAAGGGTTCAAACTTCATCTGGAGTTCCACAGTTCGAGATATATTCGCAAGTGCTGGTATACCCGCACTGTTGGGCCTCTCTGATTGGATTAGTTTGGGTCGGAAGGGCATGGGATACCACCTGAAAAAAAAAAAAAAAACCCTTTTCATTGTTTGTTTATTTACTATATATAGATTAATTGTTTAAGGATATAGAGGAAGGGGAGGGGCAAAATAAGAAGTAGGAGTGAATGGCCCCTCCCCACTCGAGAAGAGAAGACCTAAAATTGGTTAGCCTTGGAGTTGGATTACGTACATCAAGTACAGCTTAAGAGAAAGCAATATGAAACTCGACGCGCACACACAAACATTCCACTAAATACAGCGGTAATCACCAAACTTACTTTTCTTTTTTCTCCTTAGTGAAGTTTTGCATCATCATCATTAGCCAACAAAAAATCTCAAAAAAAAAAAAAAAACTTTTGAAAGAATATAATTTCTATGCTCTCTGTCTGGAAAACAACAATGATCATATTACTCTCTCTATATATATATATTAAAAATTTATGAAAATTGGTGGATTTGGTCCTCAATTCTTCGATCACTGATATGATTAATACATTTTCTTTATTTTTTATTTAGTATGTTCTTAATGTATAATAAGTTGGTGCATTTGGTCTTTTTCATCACAAAATTTAACTTGCTCAAACAATGATTTTGTAAAGAAAATGACCAAATGCACTAATTTATTATACATTGGGGACCTACTAAATAAAAAATAATAACAAAAAAGAAAAGATCAATCACACCAAAATTATAAATATTAGGGATCAAATTCACCAAATTTCCTAAAATTTATAGATTTGGTTTGATAATTATTATTTGATATATATTTGCATTTTTCTTTCTATTATTATTTTGTCTATTATCCTAATATAAAAATGGTAAATCATGCATGCAACCATATGATACTTTCAATACCTAATACTAATTAAATAATAATAATAATAATAAAAAAAAGGTTAGATTTTTGTTTTCCTCATTCATTGAGTACATAGGTATCAATCGTGTAATGATTTTTTACTAGCCTTATACAACATAAATATGCATATATATATATATATATATATATATATTTGTTTGTTTTTGTTTTGTTGTTTTGTTTTGTTTTGTTTTTTTTTTTTTAATTTTGAAGTTGTTTCATCTTTAATATAATTTAAATATACGATTTTTTAGATCGTAAATATAACTTTTACCAATTGAGTTAAACTATTTTGTCGTTTTTGTTCTCTTATTAACAAGATTATAAGAAATAAACCGAAAAATTAAGCACCCGTCATGCAAAACGACGGATTGTAAAGGCATAAGCCAAGAACTATGCAGAATATGCATATGAGAAGGCATTGTTTTACAAATTGGAAGCATCAAATTCTAGGGGAAGAAAAAATAAAATTAAAAAAAAAAAAAAAGCACTCTAAAACCCATAAGAGTGGATTACCACAAGGATTTCCACCAAATCATTACACATGTTAGGTATTTGCAATATCAGAATAAAAAATTAAAAAAAAAAAAATTGAAAAAGAAAAAGAAAAAAGGAACCCTTGTGATCCTTGACATGAAGTAAGGGTCAAGTTTGGATGCGGAGAAAATTCAAGAACTCAAAAACTATTACTCTACTCTCCTTAATTAGAATAGATTTAGTGCAAGAAGTTCGTTAAAGTAAAAAGAAAAAAATAATAATAATAAAAGCCTCCTCCTCCATTAATTCTTTAACTTTTTTTTTTTTTTTCTTCTTCTTCTTCTTCTTTTTTTTTTTTTTAAAAAATTCCCTTTAATTGGTTAATTTCATTTCCATTTTATTACTACAGAATGCAATAAGGAAACAATATCCATTATCTTGAATAGTTTAGGTGACATGTATGCATATATATATATATATTATATGTGATGAAGAGCATATATATATACATATACTTTCAATGTTGCATTCAAAAAGAAAAATTCCCTCTTATGATCCTAAAATTATTTTCATTACCCTAAATCTTAAAAAATTAAAAATTTAGGTTTTATAACTATTTTCGTTTTTTAAACTTCATCCTAAATCTTAAAAAATTTAAAAATTAGTATTATAATTATTTTCGTTTTTCTAACTTGATCATTTTGACTAAATTTATGAGTTTTTTTAGTCCTTTAAGTCACATAAAAAGTACATATACTTAATTTTATAAGGGTATTTTTTGAAAGGATGTAGAGTACTGGGTTTTTCTTATGTGTTTTTTACGTGACATAAATGGTCGAAAAATCCCACAAATTTGATAGGAAAGACCAAATTATGAAAACGAAAATATTTATAGTACCAACTTCTTAATTTTTTAAGATTTAGAACTAATAGTTCAGAAAATAAAAATAATTATGGTACTAAATTCTTACTTTTAAAAAAGTTAGAACCAAGTTCAAAAAACGAAAATAGTTTTAAAACAAAAACATGAATTTTCATTCAAAAACTATTTCAATTCTATTAATCGATTTAATTATTTCTTCTTTTTTTTTTTTTGTTTTAATTTTGAAGTTTTTTTTTGCCTTTAAATATGACTCCAACACATTAACTTTTTAGATTATAAATAAGATTGCTATCAATTGAATTATATCTTTTTGTCATCGATTCAACTATTAAATTTACAAAACTCAAACTCAAAATGCCTACTTAATTTATTTTGTGAGAGTCTATATATATATATATATAATATTTGAAAAATTTAGAATTGTAATTTTAGATGAAAAGATAAAATAATTCAATAGTTTATATAATTTTTTTTTTTTAAAAAAAGTAAATTTAAAATTAATTAGATCTATTTCTTTATTAGGAGATATTGTTTTATTAAATTTATAAAATTGTTATTTATATACATATTATTATAAAAACTTTTGCCTAAAATTATAAAAACCTAACTCCGGCCACATTTCTTCTATATATATATATATATATATATCTTAGTGTGCTTATATAAGCATAAGCATAAAAGGTTTGCCATGAAAGTTCATGACTGGCGGGAGCAATTGGGTGGAGCTAGCCTGCACATAAAAGACGACAACCCACAAATCAACACCTACCCACTTTGTGCATGTTTGCTGAGTGCTGACATCAAATGCTAAAGGCAATTCAGACAAGAGAGAGAGAGAGAGAGAGAGAGAGAGAGAGAGGTTTAAGGAAGTCTTTCTCTGACCTCAGAAGGTGCATTTCCTTGTAACAAGTTCGTATACATATATATATACTGTATGCGACAGGTTATCATTTTTATTATAGTACTCTACGAGTCTTTTGATAAGATATAATAAATTAAAACCAACCAAAACGAAATCTTTATTTTATATATGTAACGATATATATATATATATATATCTGTGTGTGTATGTGTGTATATGCTTCGGTTTTCCTTTTTTCTGATAAGAAAAAAGTTTGTTCCTGTTGAGCATTTAACCTAAAACAGAAACGTTAGGGTTCCACTGAATTCTCACAAAATATTAAAAAATACAAAAAGTCATACATTATTTATTTATTTTCAATAAATTACGAATCCACACACACACACACACACTCATATATATATATATGTATCATTTTTATATTATATTAATTTATACCCTTTAAATTCATAGAATGGTTTTTAGTTTTAGTATCGATAACAATATTAGAACTCATTAGTCTATATTAGTATTAATAACTCATATCAATATCATTTATACAAAATTCTTTTGTGTTATATTAAAATTAAAATTATTATTGGTGTCATATTTATGAGTTTTGAAAAAATTTCATAACTTTTTTTTTTTCAATGAAAATTCTTATTGTAAATATATCTATATATATATATATATATATTTAAAAAAAAATGGTAAAAAAAAATATCATTTAATAAATTTTAATCGAGTCACGTATGCCTTAATGTATTGGAAGACACTGACATGAAAACGAGTCGATCGAGTTTAAATAAGACTCTAAACCCTAATTCATAGTTAAAAATATTAATGGTTAGCATATAATAACATGTAACTTTATTTATAATCAAAAACTTCATAAGTCAAAAGTCATAATGAAAGTATAAAAAATAAACTAAAAATACCCTCAAAATTAAATATATATATATATATATATATTAATGGCTAGCAATTCAAGAATGACTAGGTTTTAATAGTATTAATATTGTGAAATGATTTACTAGTTAACTCTTGTACATTTTCCTTAGGGTAATGATTATTTATTAGTATTTAATCCCTTTTTTCTTAAGCATATCAAATTAATTTTTCCCCCTCAAACATTTATATATATATATATATTCTTAACTTTATTTAAAGTGTCATATTACTTTATTTAACTTTATTTAACATTTACATATATATATATCTTCCATTTTTTTTTCCCATAAAGTATTATACTATTCTTATGGTCTATATATATGTATATGTATATATACATATATATATATATATATATATATGAGTTATAATTTCCATGTAAGAAAGAGTAGGCAGTGAAAGCTTTTCATGGGCTCCAATGGTCACGTTTCACGTAATAAGGGCTTTAAAGGGTGTCTCATATGTTACGCACTAACTCAACCATATATTACATATATATTTTTCTTGAACTAATGCCCAATATCAGACTCAATTTGATGTGGATGTAACTTATTAATTTGCATATAAAAGGGTGCACTATAAATTAATTAAATTGTTTTTTTTTTTTTTTTGTAATAAATATATAATAATTTGATATGTAATAAATATATATTACATATATATTTTACCATAACTCTTATATAATATTCATCGAATATTTATAAAACGCTTATTCACTTGTACCAAGTTATGAGTTTTAATTAAATTATTTTTCCCTCTTATAATAAAAAAATTCTTTCTTTATGTTTTCTACACACTTAAGATTCTTGAAATCTAAACATGCTCTACATATTTTCACTCAATATATATATATATATATATAAACCGAGAAAATAGTCTAATTAATTTTCTTTCTTTTTTCTTTTTTTATTAATCTCTATATTTCTAGGGTTGGTTATATATAATTCTTTTGTATCACCTTTTTTAGTGATATCTTTACCTAATTTATAGTTGAAAAATTTGTCGGAAGAACCTATACGACATATCATAAAAATTTAAATATTTACAAGACAGAAAAAAAAAAAAAAAAAAAAGGATTTAAACGGAAAACTACTAAAGTATAGGATTCTATAAACTATTTTTTCATATATATATATGCTCTATATAAATATCATGTTAAAAAAAAATAAAATAAAATTGAGGCACTTTCACTTTTAATAAGTCTTAAACTCATGATAGCTTAAATCGTAAAATTACTAAAATATAGGACTCTAAGTTATCTTTTCATATATATATATATAAAAATATCATGTATTTTTATTTTTATTAAAAATTTTAAAATATTTTTACCTTTAATATATTTTAAATTTATGACATCTTAAATTATAAATAAGGCGATTAATAATTAAGTTACACTTTCATAACAAATATTATGTATTTGAGTAATCTTTGAAATAAATAAATAAATATATATATATATATATATATATATATATGTATAAAAAGAGATTTTTAAAGTTGTCGGTGTCAGCTGTTGGTAAACTGAAAGGACGTTATTTCTAGGTCTTATTATATAGTTTCATATAAATTATAATTCAGGAATTCTTTATTCATCTTATAAATTTGTTCTGCAAATTAATTAAGTAAAAATCTGATAGGTTGAAGAAGCAATACTGGTAATGAAAACAAACTATTACTGGTTGTATAGAAAAAGCTTCCACTAATGCAAAATAATAATAATAAATAGAAAAATGGTTAGTAGTGCCATATACTACGATCACTCCAAGTGGGAAGCTTCCTATCACAGAGCATGTAGAAATTCATTCTCGGAGCCTTACGTTAGATACTTAAAGTATACCTGCACTTGTGAGTATATCTCAAACTGTAGAACATTCTCGGGTGAGGATCGAACCTTTAACCTCTTGGCAAACCTGAAAGTAAGGGAAAGACTCCTAAACCAACAGGTCAAGAGAGGAACTTCAAATAAATAAACTTCCTAAAAATATATTATCCACATTACCAATATCAATATGCCTCTAATTATATTACAATATCATTTATACTAAAGCCAAAATTTTATTAATTAAAATTAAAATTTATAGATCTTAATAAATAAAACTAAATAATAATCTTTAATTATATTATATTTTTGTGATATTTTGTCTTACAAGTTTTTTTTTTTTTTGAAATTTTGAGGCATTTTCGCCTTTGTCATATCTCGAACTCATGATCTCTCGAATCATAAGTAATGATGCTATCCACTAAGCTAATCCTTCTTGACTTCTTACAAATATTTAAAATGTGACATAAAATATAAATATGAGTCTAAATATTCAATATCAACTTGAAATATTTACAAGGAAGATATCAAGTCATTGATCATGAACGTCATTAGATTCATAGTCGACTTGTGAGTCCAAATCGTCACAATTAATATCATAACAGATAGCTAACAATGTGTTGTGTTCATGGATTCAAGTCATTATAATTATTAGAATAAAAAAAAAAAGAAAAAAATTGAATCTTTTAAAAACATTTTAATAATATGAAAGAAAATTTGTATATTTGTATATTTAAAATATAAAGATAAAAGATTTATACAAATAAAGAGGCTCAAGTTAAAATTTTTAACCTAAACTAAAAATTTGTTTATAATATGTTATAAAAAAAATATATATTTAAAATTTATAGTTATGTGATGTTATTTTAAATTTTAATATATCTATTTTTATAAAAATATGTATAAATCGTTAGATTATTTTTTAATTTTTTTAATCTTAGTGAAACATGAAGCTGTTGGATGATGACAGCCCTAATCCCTATATTTATAGGTGAGGTAATCTACTAGTGAATTTACCATCACTTTATCGACCCAAAAAAAAAGAATTTACCATCACTTTTGGCGGCTCGGGAATGCAATTTGAAGACAAACAAATTAAAAAGAATGGGCGGCTTAGGTTAGGTTCGCACATGGGCAAAGGTTAATTATCATTATTATTATTATTATTATTATTATTATAAAATCAATTACATAAAGTCGAATGAATTTAAAAATACATATTTGTGATTTTTATTAATTTTGAAAACTATACTAATAAGATAATGTATTATTATATTATTTGTTTTATATTAAAACTCTATGTCAAACATTTTTTAATTTTAACAATATATTATAACAAGAACATATTTATATTACAAAAATAGATCATTTTCTTAAAAAAAAAAAAAAAAAAAACAAAAAAAACAAAATATGTATGTATATATATATACACGAACATTATTTAATTTTTTTTATCTATAATGTGAATCAAATTTATGATGTTTGTGGTTTTTTTGTATTATAAACGTAACTATTATTAATTGAGATAAATCATCTAATTAGATTGTTTAGTTGATAAATATTATATCTATACGAAATTTCCTTACTGATCCTATCTTTAATGTATATATATATATTATACTATCTATTGAACGTGCAATATCCACCAATAGACTTTCTTCCTCGATGAAAAAGGCAGTCCTGATCTGATCCTATATAGTATACGAAAGGGAACAAAACGAATGGAATGAGCAATAAGTAGAACTAATTCGTGCAAGTTGCAAATACTAAAATGAGAGTCAAAATTGATAACGTAGACAATACAATACATTCCAATCTGCTAATGAATGATAAAACAATCACTGGAATCCCTTTTAATCGTATCACGCAGTTAGATTTGAACATCAATTTCCTAAATTAGAGACTAAGGTGATAGCTCAGTAGTGTGATTCTCTTTGCTTAGGTGCCTCTATTTAGTTTGTAAAGTGAAGAACTTGAATTCGATTCTTATCAAAAATGACCTTGTGCCGAATTTTAGTCATGTGTTGTAGTCTTAGGATATACCTCCATAAATCCCTTTTAAATTAGTCGATAAAAATATTAGAATACCAGAAAAAAATTCCATAAATGATAAGGATTCCCCATCATTAGTTATGATGCAAGTTAGAACGTGAAAAAAAAAAAAAAAAAAAAAAGCTTTTTCCATATAAACCTAACACAATTTTCTAAAGAGAACACGGTAGTAACCTAACTCTCCTTACTTAGGTGTTTTTACCTGTGAAAAATCTGAGTTCGAGTTCAATTCTTACTAAGGACGACTTTGTACTAAATTTCAGCCATATGTCCTAGTCTTAGGGATACACCCTCACAGATCTCTCACAAATTAATCGATAAGAATATCACATTAGCCAAAAATAGCAAAAAAAAAAAAAAAAAAAAAACAACAACACAATTTTCTAGTAAAAGCCAAACCAATGCAAACAGTACCAATAAATAGATTGAAGACATTACTCGAACACGACATCTCCCCCTCTAACAAGCTTCCAAGAATATCGTGGTTCCATCACATCAAATAATTTGAATTGCTCTTCAGCAATTGACTCGTCTGGGATGCTCTTTAGACACAGCAAAATTTTGGATGCCACTTCTGTACAAGAGAAAAAACAGCTCACGCAGATGTATATTTAAGTATTTGTTAATTTGTCTATCTACGGGCTTCTTGTGATATACTACGCCTCAAATGTAATATGGTAAGGCAGATCAGATCAGGCGGAACCTCCGGGGTGAATAGATGGACGGCTTTCGGGATCAAATATTCCTGAGATGAAGGCAATAAAAACCCAAAACATGAGAATTCCTACAACAGCAGTCCTCAGTATTTTGTCAGGATTTGCATTTTCGATCATATCTGTTTCACTACTTTGGTGCAGTAACGGCAGAATATCATTGCTTGCTAGTAGTGAAGTTGATTCGGTCAAATTGTTCTCCATTACACAAGAAAGGTGCCCTATCCGCATGTCAAGGTTGGCGCATCTTATACATGTACATGATCCCCCAAGATATGATGGGAGTATCTGAATACAATCAGATAGTGCCCCTAGGTACATTTTCCCCTCAAATTTAAGCTTTTGCCTGATTCCTGGTTTTAGGACCTGGAGAGTGGTAATATAGCCTCAGTATCCTTTTATAAACAAGCCCCAAAAGGACAGATTATCATGGTCAAAACTTCAAGTGAATTTGAAGCTCACCTGAACGAAAGTTTGGGCGATAACTCGAGCAACTGGAGGAAGCCTTATAACAAACAGACAGCCTAGACGTTTTGGAAAATGATCTTGCAGAAGACAAGAACAGGATCTCATAATTTGCATGGGAACTCTTAGAGGTGACAAACCTTCACAGTCCACCAATACAGTAATTTGAGGATTTTCATTGTCGACTAAATGCAGGACACCATGCTCCACCTGAGACACTGTAATCAAAACCATTGACTGGCTAAGTCTTCATGAAAAAAGAGAAGAAAAAGAAAAAAAAAGACAGCAAATAAAGTATGCCATGGAACAAAGAGCTCTTTGCAACTACTTCCACCACCCTCCTTCCAAAGAAAAGAAACATGAACACAAGTGTATATATATTACAATCAAATAAATTAAGGATATAATGATCATTTGCAGTAGTATAGAAGAGAAAAGGACTGATGATCAACTTGAGAAAAAACTAGCAGCAGCAAAGTTATTTCTGGAAACCATATGAATAAATGACAATTAGAAGCCAAAAAACAAAGAACATACCCACTGCCTGAGCAAAGCGTGGTCTGTCAGGAGATGCCAGGTTCATGCAAGCCAATCCAAGACGGACAATAAGGCAAGGTCGATTCATGACGTCAAATCCATGCCAGAACACTAGATTTGACCACACCTCAAGTTCTTGTTCTGAAAGAATTCTGTAGTTTTCCCTCCATGAGATTGTTTTCTTTACTGATGACAGAAAGCACCTAAAATCCCCATTAGCAGCAGTATAGAATCTTTGGAGTTCCTCTTCATCAATTCTGCACAATCACTACTTGGTCATGATCCATTACAATGACAAAAGGGACAAAAAAACTTTTTAGAGATACAGATGATAAAGACTAGAGAAAAATCAACTTGTAAAGTAGAACCATACCCTTGAAGGAACAATATGAAATTGGGCTTGAGTGGTAAATAAATCTTTATCTGGCCCAATTCAGATTAACTTTCTTTATTCAGTTAAAAGAATTAGAGTTTTAATACAGGAAGTCTATCCATGAACTACCAGACTATCACAAGTAACAGAGTCTCATAGTAGAGACTTCTCTAAAACAATGATCTGAAGTTATCTGCTTAATGCTCTACGCAATTAACCGGAAACTTATTAAGATAGTCAAGCAAATAAAAATGCATGGTGTACTTGCATCCTACCAAACTAAGTTTTGCCACCTAGCATCACATGTGAAAGTCTTTGTCACCACCGCCAAATAATTTCATCACCTTGCCTAAGATGCCAAAACAAACTTCTCGCCACAGAGTCTCCTTTTTCCCCTTCATTGCCATTAGCAGACTCTGATCTTCATTGTTTTGTTTCATCTAGAGTTAGGGCAGTAGAGAAAGTAGAACTGGAAAGCATCTATGAGCTTCACAAATAGTTACCAATCAGTTCTATAGAAGCAAGGAAAGTGCAGCTATGTGTGGTTGAGTAAGAGACCATATCTCAGCTATTAAACTCTAGTGTACTCTTCGTGCCAACCAACCCCCCCCCCCCTCCCCCGGCGTAATTTAAAATTTGTGTAAACATTAAGTACCATTAGGTGAGAACTTAAGGTTTGATGGCCCAGAGATTTTTTGCAAGACATCCAAATTTGAACAGTAATCAACTTTTGACAAAATATTAAACTAGAAAGAGAATAAAATCAGAATAATTTCTCTAATCAACTTAAACATGTTTCCCCCGTTAAACTGATAAAATCCTTTCAAGATGAAGTACAGATAATGCAAATCTTGACTTCAGTAGATTACCTTTCTGGTAGGGTAATGCCTTGATTCTCAAGCTCTTTATAAAGCTGAAGCAGCCAACTATTAGAAGGTTGATTTTGGGAACCTTCATCTCCAATGCTGCAAAATAGTGGAGAAGTTTCAGGCCTAATTAAATTGAGACAAATAAAGTTCCCGCGAAATTCAAAAGCACATTATGCTTAGAAAAGTTAAAAAAAAAAAAAAAAAATGAGATGAGAAAAATATATACATGGAGACTAAACTACTCAGTAGACTGGCCATATAAACTGGCAAATAACTGAAGAAGATGCTTACACTTATTGAGAAGTCTGTACAGAAAATGCTCAGCTGTGAAGAATTATGACAATGGAAAACCTAGAAACAAGATCCTAGAGACAAGTTTGTTTATTTTCTAGAGACAAGCAAGTAGAGACAGTCACAGCATTTCCTACACCAGTAAATGTGAATAGATTCAATACGAGACCAATCAATGTACCTCATATAATTTATAGGCTGAATGGGAGATGAGTCTGAACAGGGTTCTGAAACAGCATTTGAGGTATTGATCCCAGGAGAAACATGAGTGGGATCCAGGGGAGTATCTCTGCTTCCCGAATGGTCAGAAAAGGCAGTTGTAAGTGATAATACTAATAAAGGTCGTGACAACATCTGCAATTGAAGAATACAAATAATCATCAAACGTCAATAGAAAGACAAAATATCACTTTAAATTCCAGGTCATTATTACATCATGCAGTATTCTATGGATTTCTCCACTTAAATTCTGGACCACTCCCACGTATATAAGATATAATGAATATGGAAGAGTCAAAGTTCCAACTTACATACAGGTTTAATCCACAAAAAGACAAAGCAACGGAAATTAAGGCTATAGCCATTTCAAAATTTAAGAACTCAAACTAAAACATACGCAAACACAGAAAGATGGTTAGACTTCATTAACTTGATGAAGAAGCATACCAGAAAGAATGGTAATTCCAGAAGTTTGTGAATGAATACTTCAATTCATAATAAACAAATAAAGTTAGCACCAACCTGCATGCTTTTAACTAAAATTCTACATGGGTTCCATTTCTGAATCCATTTAAGTGGTGGATAGCAAACAACTTGAAGGGCTTGTAGGCCAGACCACACGAAAGGACATCTAGCCTTTGAAAACCTTCGCACAACATCTAGTGCAGCAACTTCAAGCAAAAACAACACAACAGGACCTGAAGCCACCTTTCTCAATTTCCCAGCATTTACCAAAGATTTATGACGAGAAACAACAAAATGCTCCTTGGATTTCTTATTGCTACTCGTAGCACTGATCCCTGCAGAGCTCCACTTTGAGATAGAGGTATAACTTGAGTCTCCCATTGCTTCACTCTGAGGAAGAATCAGGCTAAACAATCAATCTCATCTTCACTAGCAGCTGGATATGCTGGAGTCTGGGAGTACAAGAGTATGCAAGAAAACTAGATTAATAGATCACTTGTACTTGTAATTGCATTTTTGCCTTTTGACCTAATAAAGTAATCAACACACCTGTTTAAGAAGAGAAAAAAAAATTAAAATAGAGTAAGATATGAAAAGAAACACCTCCCCCCAACAAAGAAACTCCAAAGATTTTTCAAAAGATACAGTGACAGGAATTCAACCGCATTTACGGATCAGAATTGTTGCAATGAGTTTATGATAAGTAATAAACAAAATATAATACCTCACACTTAACTTATTTGTATCTAGCACATAAATCTTCTCCCTCCAACTTCGCAACCAAGCAGAAACAGTACAAATTGAAACTTCATAATCGGCACAAAAAATTTTACATGAAAATATTTTAAGTAATTTCGAACACCGATTCAAATTCTGAATACCCATCGTAATTAACAAAAACACTATAAATTAACCATTTTAACTAAAAAAAATATATACCATAATAACAATTAATAAGAGACTCCGAGAAGAAAAAATTTAGCAACAAATGCCACAATATAATCATAATAACCCAAAAAAAAAAAAAAAAAAAAAAAAAAGCATCACTATTTTAAAAAATCACGACATCTTCTAAACTATTTCGACAGGAACTGAATCGATCTATTCAAAGAAACGGTACCTTGAGAGAATCAGCTAATGAACAGCATCTGAAGCAAGTGTATGATGCAAAAAACTTGAAGGCGATATCAACAGCAGAAAGCCATTTTACATCACAAAGGATGACTGGAAAAAAAAGTAGCAGATTTGTTGTCATGGAACTGGCGGTTGGTTGACGCTGCTTTCCAGGCCCCACCAACTAAACTCTACCTTCAATCTCCTGTTGTCTTTAATGTCTTTTGACTCTTTTCCATTTTACTGCGAAGTAGTAGTTTTAAAATTGAAAAATTGGTCATTTTAGTCCCTAAATTAATTTTGTTAGTCCTTAAATTAATTTTGTTTGGACAAAGAGGACTCTATTTTTATTTTAGATAAACGGATTCTTATTCTTTTTTTTGTTTAGATAAAGGATCCTTGTTTTTTAATTTTGGATAAACAAATCTCTATTTTTTTTTTTATTTGGACAAACATGTCTTTTTAACTAATTTTTATTCAAAAATATAACAAGAGAAAAGAAGAATTATGAGAAATTTAAAAATAAAATAAAATAATTATCATCACAATATGTAGAATAATAATAATAAATCATATAAAAATTAACAATTTTTTCCAAATAAAATTGGTTAAAAGAATTTGTTTGTCCCCAAAAAAAAAAGGGAATTCGTTTATCCAAAAATTAAAAAACAGGAATCCCTTAGTTCAAAGGAAGAAAAAATAGAGATCCGTTTATCTAAAAATAAAAAATAAGAACCCTTTTATCCAAAAGAAATTAGTATAGAAACTAAAATGATCAATTTTCCTATTAAAATTACTGTGTGCAAGTAAATGGCGCCATTTTCCATATTTTTTTTCCCTCTTCTTTTTCCCCCACAAATTTTGGGCAGGCTAGCTCTATTCAGCCCACTAACCTTTATTATAAATAAAAATGCAAATTGTTTAATTGGATTTCCAAATTGGCCCTTTTTTTTAATCCGACATCTTTATCGATTAATTCGATGGGAATTTATGAAAGTATACCAAAATTATAATACATAGTTAAAATTCAACACAAGACCGTCCCTAATAAGAATCAAACCCAAGTTATCTACTTGACAATTTGGTGGAGGCACCTCCTAAACAAAAAGAGTTACACCATTGAATTACCACTTGTTCTCCCATATTGGCCCTTGATTCGATCATTAACCATGTGGTTGGACTACCCGTTAGATACAAACTCTTATAATAAGGCCCAAACTGTAAATGGACTTAAGCAGTTAAGCCCATCAACCATAATTAAAATCAACGTGGTGGAATACCATCATGTGCACCGTACACGTTAAGCTTCCACTCATGCAACCAATTTCCACGTGTAAACTCTAAGTCGAAAAGTTCCATATTTATATAGTTCTCCTTCTCATCCTCGATCAGAGGAAAGAAGGCAGAGCAGAAGAGAAAGAAGAAGAAGAAGAAGAAATGGCGCTAAACAACAGCCCTGCGTTTGCCTACACTGTCTTTTATGTGAAGAATGTAACCAAATCCATTGATTTTTACTCCAAGGCCTTCGGCTACAGTGTCCGTAGATTGCAACACTCCGAGAGGTACAGAAAACCAGAAAATTATTTTCCTCTTAAAATTCTATGGAGTTCAGTTCATTAACATTACATCGAATTTCAAATCTGTATAAGATAGGGTTGCTAGAAGATCTAATTATGGAAATTTTCGGTTCTTTCAGTTTAATTTCCTGTCAAGTTCGTGTTTTCGTGTGCGAATTATTAGAAATGTTTTTTCAATTTCTGTAGAATAATGATTGGTACCTCCTAATCTGGTTGTAGGTGGAGAGAGTTGGAAAGCGGACAGACAACCATAGCATTTACTCCTATCCACCAGCGTGAAACGGATGAATTAACAGGGGAAGTTCAGGTACCGGAATCCGTCGGCAAAAGACAGCAGCTTGAGGTTTGTTTTGACTATCAGGATGTAGACGCTGCCTACAAGGTAAGCTTACCCATCGAAGATAATGGAAATTATAATTTAGTTTAAGATAACAATTACGTACTTTCCGATTCATTGGTTACCAGAGAGCATTGGAGAACGGAGCCGTGCCGGTAAGCGAGCCAGAAGAGAAAGAATGGGGACAGAAAGTTGGGTACGTCCGAGATCTGGATGGGATTGTTGTGAGGATGGGAAGTTACGTGGATCCGTCGAAAGCACAGCACTAAGAAGGCAGAGTAATCTAAGTGACTGCAAATTTCCGTGCCCATGTCTTGTCTGTGTTTTAGTATTTTCCTTCCTGCTGCGTTGATTTCGGTATCTGTGTCTTTGTATAATAGTTTCCCATTTTCGAAAGTATATATATATATATTTCAATGAAAAAAATAATAATAAAATGGTTCTACTTCACCATTGCTAGCTGAAAACATGATACTCAAATAAGTTGCAGAAAAGATAAAAAGATGTAATAATAAATGATTAAAAAAACACACACACACACCGGAAATTCAAGACATAAAAGAAGTGAAAATAAGAGGATAGTTTAGTTTAGATACAGACCACTAAAGACAAGTGTATATTTATATATGTGTGTATATATATATTCCAAAAACTAAACAAAGTCATATAAGTACATAATTCACTCACTGAAGTAAGTACGAGAGCTGCACGTGACTTTGTGCCGGATGGAACCCATCCTCTCCCACACATAAACAAATATGGCACTGTGGCGAAACAAGCAAAAACAGAAAAATCTCCGGTGATGTGTCATATTGTAAATATCACAACATTTCTTGTGACTTCCTTACGCATCGGCTAACCTTCCTTTTGAAATCATCCCTCTTATCTCTCCATTCTTTCTGCAATCAAACGAAGCCATGAATTGCTTAGAAAACATAACTCAGTGAAGTCATTACCCTACATTTTATTATCAGAGTACAAAAAAGAATAGAGTTGTACTTACACAACTCCATATTTTTTATGTTTTACGATTACTATTCATTAATTGTTCTTTATAATTAAAAAACATAAACATATTTTTGTCTAAAAACAAGTAAAAGAAAACAAAAAGAGTATTAAGTTCAACCCGAAGTCTGCATTTGAATAATCTTAAAGAAATTGGAACAATATGGGTAGAGAGTGATGTACATGGTTTGTGTGATCAAAGAACGCATGTAAGTAAATACGACTTTCACTTACAGCAGCTTCCACATTTGCAGGAGATTCATCATTTGGACTGGAAAGCATTGATATGATGCTTAAAACTATACTTTCAACCTGTCACCGGGGAAAAAAAAAAAAGCTCAAAACAGTATTTCCATTCAAGACAATGAGTTGATTTGTCACTGATTAAATGACTGAATCTTCAGTGTTTGCATGATGAATGGACCGAATGTCAATCACAAACCACAGTTAGAAAACTAAAGAGGTCTCTCACAAGACTAGCATGTTTACTATCTAGGATTTATTTGTGTACCTCTTTTGCCAATATCAGCACACCAAGAGTATAGGTGTTGGCAGCAAACAAGGTTTCAGTAAATATGTTAGAATACGAGTGAAAACCCAAACACACTATAATCGCAAGATTGACATACATCACAAGGAATTCGAGAAATATCATACTTTAACATTCAACACATTTGGGCATACTTTTTGGGTAAAAAATGACCAAACAGATGCTGAATTAAATGTTTCACAACCCCAGCGATGCAATGGAGGCAAATACTATAGTAACTTAAACCCATAAAGTTATGGTTATTGCTTTCCCAGTAAGTATTCTAAATAAATACAGCACAGCAAAAGGCAAATGTTAGAATGTCTGATATGTACCGTGTGGACAGGGGACCAACGCTCACTTGCAAGCTCATATCCATTTGGATCATCACCGGGAGGATGAAGAATTGATATACAAACTTTCCCGTCTGGATATACTGAAATATTTGCAAATAAAACAGAATCATATCAGTGAACTGAAGTGAATTCAGACAGACAAAGATTCAAGGAAAATCAACGAAGTGGGAGGTTGGTGGGGAAATTGCATGACCAACCATTTGGATGCCATATATCTGAAGTAAACTTCACTGTTGGAGGACTAACTGGATAATTTGAAGGAAAGCTCATGATGGCATTAAAGTAACCCCCATCACTACAATTCAACAAGGATAATGTTTAAAATCAATCAAAAGAGATACTATAAATAAGCAACTAACTAGCATGAACCAGGTAAAAAGATTTACAATAACAAACTCGCAACCAGCAAGGAAACACCACATAATTGAAGAAAAAAAAAACTCACCTTTGCAAGCAAAGAGATAGGGAAACAAAAATAAATCTCCTTGTAAAAATAACAAGGAAAAAATTTAGGAAACAAAGCTTGCCAACTCTCATAGATAATTCAGTATTGCACATACATACTGTATCATGAAACCCAGAACCATTACTTAATGGATCAATATCTAAGAAATTCTAGTCATGAGCAGGACATTTTCAAGTATAGAATAAATAGAATTCTCTAAAAATAAATGAACTTTCTAGCTAGTAAAGGATTTATTATTCTAATACCAATCACTCAGGCATAAAAAAAATAGCTCATAAACACAGGGAGAAAAGGAACGTTTTCTGAAATTGCAATGATTCTTCAATTGAAGACTATCCCAAAATATACAAGAGATCAATCTCCAATTTACAATTTGATCAAATAAAATAATAAGATTTCTGCCATCGAAATAAACTTTAATCTAATTATAATCAACCTATACCACTAATAAAAAATAAAAAATAAAACCCTAGAATAAAATCAAACATCCCAAATTTTGTCAAAATAGACATCAGAACACTTGAAAAGAAATACAGTCCATCAAATGGAACGTACTAAAGAGTATCAGGAGGCCCGATTATAGTGACACTCCATTCAAACACATTGGTCTCATCCACCAAACCGGCTGAAAACCCATCAACAGGGTTCTTGCAAAGATCTGCAGGGAAAAGCAGATGCCTCAGTTAAAACTGAATAGATCAATATCAACACAATTTTTTTTCAGGGCGGAATCAACTTTACGCAATTAGAAAGAAGGGTACAAAAAATATATATATATCGTGAGATGCTAGATTTCCTTAATTGGATTAAAAGTGCGCACCTTTCAGTTGTTTCTGAAGCAAAAGGCTGCCTTGAGTAGCCATTATCAGAAACAAAGAATGGAAGAAGCCCACCGAGGAGGGAAATCGAGAGGAGTTCTCAGCCGATTGGGTTATATAATGTATATAGAGGATGACGCTTGTGTACTTTTATAGGGGGGGGGGGGGGGGTGGGAGGGGTTGATTGTGGGAGTGAGAGAGAAGAAAGGTCTCTCAAGTGGAATGCAACTTGTTCGTAGATCTGCATGGGCAGAAATGGAAATTTAAATATTGGATTTTTTTTTTTTTGGTCAAGTTAGAAAAAAAAAAAAAAAAAAAAAAAAAAAAGTCTTCCATTCATATTTTCTAATTATTACGTTTTTTTTTTAAAAAAAAAATCATATAAATTCATCATTTATCTATTTTTTATTTTATAAATTAATTTTAATTAAAATTAATTAATATTTAACTATTTTTGAATACGTGACTATTACATTTATTAATTTTTTTTAAAAAAATAAAAATAAAATAAATGAAATTTCAGTTTGCAATGATTCTAATTTATTGAATTGTTATTATATTATATTTCACCTCTCATTATATTATATTATAGGAATTTAAATTTATTGAATTCTAGAAAAAAAAAATTGAACTCTAATTGAAGAAAATGAAAAAAAAAAAAAAAAAGGTTAATTGAGTCATGGGACGTATATGCATTTAATATTTTATTCTAAATATATATATACTTATATATATATATATATATATATATATATATATATATATATATATAAAAAAAACACTAAAATTTTAAAATAGATA
>JAXGGT010000169.1:11425560-11437100 GCA_035583425.1 Marsdenia floribunda | reverse complement strand
TTTTTTTTGCCAAAATTTCTTTGTCTACAGATGCCCCCTCGAGACTTATTGACGAGTGCGATTCTAGAGTATGAAGGTCGATGAGTCTTGATGCAAAAAAAAACTCACTTAATTCTCCTTTAATTTGGTAAAAGAAGAAATCATTAGTTCTGGAGCTAAATCTTGAGTCAAGGATGTTGAACTTTCGTTAGAAAAAAGAAAGTTTATTCTTTCACGAAAGACACATTGAAGTTTGAATATTCGTTGATTCTTTCCTCGTGAATTCGAGGGCCTTTTAGGCTTAATGTTGATCATTTGATTAATTTGACATTGGATCTGATCTTTCTAAGGGTCTTCAGACTTGATCGCGAAATAAATCTAACTTTGAGGGTCGCTTGGCTTTTTCTCGATCTTTGATTTGATTTCTCCGAAGTTTTTGGATTTGATCTCGGAATAGAATTGATTTCGTAGGTTGTCGAGGCTTGATCTCGATAGAGAATATGTTAGGACTTCATTGATTCTCTTCTGATTTTTTTTTTTTTTTTTTTTTGTGCCTTTGGGCTTGATCTTGTTACTTGATATCTGATTTGACTTTGCCGTTCACAATTTCAACTCGTGCGAGCCATGAGCATCTATTTTTACCAACTTAGACTTGTTGGGTTGTCTTTAGCAGTTTAGCCACGTACGACACCTTTGGTGGTTGCCATGCATAGTTTTAACTCATGCGAAGCTTGTGCAGTCAAGGAGCTTTCATTTGGATTGTCTTTATTTGTAGATAGTTTATACTCGTATCAAAGTCTTCATTTGAATGCTTGACTTCATATATACTCGCATCAAGGACTCTTCATTTGAATGCTTGACTTCATATATGTAGATAGTTTATACTCGTATCAAGGAGTCTTCATTTCGGTTGACTTCAATTGTAAATAGTTTATGCTCGTATCAAGGAGTCTTCATTTTCATTATTTAAAGAAGAATTGCCCCCATTTGCAACAATACTCAACTCCATATCGTGTGCTCCTGTGCCAAATTTTCAAATGTTTTAGGCATAATTCCTTTTAGAATGTATTGGAGCGCCCAATGCATGCCTTGAATACAAATTTTTTATGGTGGACTTCTCACTCAAACGATTTTGACAATTGAGGTTTAAGTTCCTCTATCGGTTAATGTAGTCAACCACTGGCTCATCCATCCACTGGTGAGAATTCGTTAACTCCAACATGCTAACAACACGGTGAGTGCTATAGAAGCGATTAAGAAATTCTTGCTCGAGTTGATCCCAATTGTTGATGGAGCTAGGCTCAAGGTGAGTATATCAATCGAAATCATTTCCTTTAAGTGAACGCATGAATTTTTTTACTAAGAGATCTCCATACGTGCCAACATTGTTACATGTCTCGACAAAATGCGCCACATGTTGTTTTGGGTTTCCTTTATCATCAAATTGTTAAAACTTTGGTGGTTGAAATTCAACAGGCATTCTCATATTGTCAAATCTTTGTGAGTAAGATTTGACATATGTGAGAATGGATTTATTGCACTGGCTTCCCATTTGTCTTTTATCGTTCCCATAATGAAATCCTTCAATTGATCAATAGGAATCAATCCATCTGAAGAGATTTGTATTTCTTGGATTTTCTTTAAATCCTCCATTTTATCTTGAGCCTCAGGATCATTTGGAGAAGCTCGACTCGTCTCCCTATTTTTTTCAATTCGATTCATCAATTGAGCAATGGACTCGTCTTGTTGTTTAGAACACTTAGCGATACCTTCCACCAATTTCATGAGGTGCACTAATTGATCCTCGATTTTTGAATCACTCATCATCATAACGGGAGCCATCGAGAGAGTAGTTGACTCCTCATGATTGGAAGCTTTCAGTTGAGGATCTCTACCAGGGGATGAATGAGTAGATCCAGTGTTTGAAGTGCCGTCATCTCCTTTGAGACTGCCTTCGTTGTCCATTGAATATGACATCTTTTGATTGAACTCAATATCATTATTGAGTGACTCGTTTGCAGCCTCATCATATGAAGCAGCATTTGTCTTGCTCCTTGTTGTCATGCTATAAATCGAAGCTACGCCAACAATTGTGGAAGCACACTTCCTTTGCCATTGATTGCTTTTGAACGAGTAGGCTTTGACATCTCGCTCCTCCAAATCATTGATGACATAACTTGCAGATAATGTTGATCCTTGAAGAGAAGAGATGGGAGGCAGAGATGGTCCCACTAGGCGTGCCAAAATTTGTTCGCAAATAAATTTCGAGTCTGCAAAATTAGAGACAAGAAAAATATGGACAAATAAATTTATTAAAATATGTGGGTACAAATCTCTTGCAATTTTCTCAATTTGCAGAAAGGATCCTCCGATTCTTCTCTTTAGCAGGAAATACTAATTTGTTGACGATGCTCTTGATTTTTGGATCGAACGAGATTTGGTGACAAACACCCGATCTTTTGTTGTTGAAGCATTTGATGAAGAACGCCTTGAAGAACACTTTGAATATTTGAAGAACGCCTCGAAGAACTCCTTGAATATTTGAAGAAGACTCGAACTTTTACAGCTCCTCCTTTGAAGTTCAGATTTTCTCCGATATTGATCTTTATGTATTCTGATGATGTATCCGTTGATGTGTGTAACCTTAATGTAGCACCCTATTTTATAGGCCAATGTTGAACAAAATTTACGTAACTCGAATCTCGAACATTTCCATATTTACATGGTAGAATATCTTCGAGATATATTTAAGTACGACTCTTGATTTGTCAAAATCTCGGAAATAAGGATTAGACAATTGCCAAGATCTCCAATATATTCAAGAAAGATCTAAAGAAGAATTAGACAAATTTTGAAAGTCTTTCGATTAAGATTATTCCCAAACTAATGGGCCTCGATATATTGGATTGATGTGATATTTGCCCAAAATTGTATTTCACAAGGCCTTTTCACAAATAGTCCAAAATAATTGGACTTCTGTGGACTTTATTTAAATAATCTTGATTAAATAAATTAATTTTTTTGTCAAAATTCCTTTGTCTACAATCACAAAAGAAATTTGTATTGAAATTATTGTTAACTCATTTATCCAAGACCCATAGTATTATATAACTACTTTACTAATCTAAAACCAAACTTCATTGCGCTAAGCTAAACTTAAAAAGGAATGAATGAGTCATTAACTTATTATAATATATATAAATCTTCCTTAAGCAAGAATTGGCTAATTTTTCTTTTTAATCCTATATTTTTATATGACTGAAACACGATACAAAATCGTCCCAAAGTAAAATTTGATTTCATAACTTCTATTTGACAAATCAAGTAAAAACTTAAGTAAGAAACCGAATGATTGGCTACTACCTTGGCTATTACCTTTTTCTCGGCTTTTTTTGTTTTTTTTTTTCTGGTAAGTAGCAAGAATTGGCTGACTAAAAATATATGAGGGCCTTTAAAATCTAAATTAAGCATCCAAGAGTCCAAAGCCTCTTGGGCTTACGTCTCCTCAGACTTGTCACCTACATTGCTACCACGGTGCTCCACATGCCTGGTTTGGCCTGTCTTTCGTAGCTCAACACTACCACAACAGAAAATTCACCCTATGGGAGCGGATCTGAAGGTTTCCTTTTCGTTTTTTTCTTTTTTTTGGGGGGATTTAGGCTCTATCTGCTACTGATATACTAGTTATCATAAAGCTCAAATTCAAAATTTCACTTTGTGCAAAAGGATTTATCCTGAAGAAAAGTTACAGCACTAGCCAGAGAAAGATCAGAGGATTAAACTCTGAACCAGCCAACTCACGTTTGTATAGTAAACTCGAAAATATAATGAGGAGTAAAAAAAGGGAAAGAATTTGAGCCACTACTGTGCATTAGAAATAAGAATGTAAACGAGAACAAATTCTGGCCATTATCATTCCTTTAAAAATTTGTTTCTCCTACCCACCAACCACAACATGATGGGCTGAGACATGTTCCAATTGAATTCAGGAAACAAGAGAAGAAATATTTTCTCCCGCAGAAGTAAAATCCTAGAGAACATGACATCTACAAGAGTGAAATTGAAAACAAAGAAACAA
Organism: Marsdenia floribunda; assembly: GCA_035583425.1. NCBI lineage: Eukaryota > Viridiplantae > Streptophyta > Magnoliopsida > Gentianales > Apocynaceae > Marsdenia > Marsdenia floribunda. The sequence goes on along the minus strand of JAXGGT010000169.1, from coordinate 11,433,043 downwards.
TTCAGACGCATAACTGTAACATAAAGTTACAAGTACATTTAGCATGCGCTATTCATTATTCGGTACCGACATCATGATTCAAGCACTCAGGACAAAATAATGCAAGAATTACTACAATTTATCATGGATGCAATGATGACTGAGAAGAAGTCAACTCACAATGAGGAAAACTCAGATCCCTGATCTTATCACCATGAGTGAAAACGGCATAGGATCCCAAGTTCCTTTTACAAAAACATACCTAAGTTTTCAACTAGCTAATGATTAGCAAATATACAACAAAATTTCCACTTAATACTTGAATAAGCTCCCAGTTCTAACTCAACTTCATATCCATTTCATCTTCGACCAGCTCAGGCTTAAAATGAGAATACAGCTTCTATACCAGCTTCTCTTTTTATGGCTTCTGCTTGCAGTGTTTCAGCAGCATTCCACCATCACCTCTGAGGTTCAAGGTGCACACTCAGGCAAGGGACAAAGAATCTGTTCAATGCCCACCCACCGTCCCCATACTGTCTCTTCTTCTTGTTTCTTGATTGATTCTCTTAAGCTCATATAATACATCTTTATATATCTTCATATTATTAAATCAGAAGTATTCATTATTTCTGCTAATTTATAATGTAATTTCTGAATCACTTCTACAGTTAATTTCAAGATCAGCCCTGCAAAGTACAGCTCAAGGCCTACAACTGGGCATGTTCTAACTACATTGGTGGGAAAAGAATCCAATCTTCTGTTCTTGGTCCCTTTTAACAGATAAAAATTTATGCATCAACAAATTTTTACTACTAATACATATGAAATTTCATGCAGGTAAGAGTGAGAAAAGGTCAAAAAGCACCATCTGGACCAAATCCAGTGGGGAACCAGCATCCACCATCTAGGACATGAACGTTCCTCAAATGTGAGAACACAGTTTCTAAAAAGTTTCAGGAGGTTAGATGCATCTTTGTTACTTATATCTAGGATATTGGGTTTGTAAAAAGACTGGGTTATCTGTAAGATTCAAATTATGTTTACCTAATAGCCAGCATAATTCCTGTGACAACAGGAAGAATTTACTAGATGTCTCCAACATGTTTCAAAGAAAGCACAGACTTTAACAAACAATAACATCACTTTTATGAGAATGTTGGAAATCAGTTTACAGGGGAAAAAGGAAAAGAAAAGAGCCTTATTATTTACATGATTTGGGACAAAGTTTTATGCAATGATGAAATGTTCTATACATAAATAGCAGCCAATTCAATTATTATCCCACATCCCTTGCAGAAATCAAACATGCTTCATACTTATACAGTAGAAAATAAGCTGTTAGTGTCGCAATAATAAAGTTTCAGCTAATTCCATGTGCCACATTTCTATGCTACCGTTCACAGAGATAGACAATTGCTAATATAGACGTAGCAAAAATTTAAACCTGATGCACAATACTTGAGGCATCAAAATGAAGGTACAGGTATAGTCATGCTATAAAGACAATCTATTTCAATGATTCAGACCATACAACTTAAAAAGAATGACTGAACAAAAAAAGGCCAAAATACTAAAAAATACATGCTTGTAAATATAAAATTTAACTTACAACTACAAAATTTAGGATGCAATCTCATACTGCACGCTTTCTCTTTGATCTCTTACTCCTCCTTGTCCGCGTGTAATTTGGAACTGGCTTACTGCTGCTAGAAGAATATGCCCCTTCTAGAACCTCACCATCCTGCTGGAACATTGAATTAGATTTACAAATCTAGCATCCAAATAAAAACTTGCATGGCAAAGAAAATATCAGATATTTGATACATAATAGACAGCATTATTAACTTGTGGTTCAGACTACAAAATTTCTTTCGTGTTCTAATATAGATCTATTAATTCTAAATCGAGATCCCAAAGTTTGCACTTCTTTGTTAAAGCCAACAATCAGGAAGATTTAGCGGACTGATAATGATTCACTGTTAATCTTCAAAGTGGGAACATAAGTACATTCTGGTTTCTTGTTCCCCTTCTTCCATGCCCAACCCTCCCAGTCAGCATGGGACAGGCATGGTACGTTCAGATCCCTAAAGACTACTTCCACTCAGTCTGGTACAATAATTTCAAAATACATCATGATATAATATGCCAAATGTTCCAATGAAATAGAGTACTAGAGCCAAAAACATTATTCAATTGAATGAAGTCTTCAAGCAATTGTTTGTGAAAATAGCTACTTTTAAGACATTTCTGTGATCCAAGTAAAGAAGATAAGTTTTCCAAGGGAAAAAAAAAAAAAAAAGATTCATGAATGTGGAAATCGCTTGTGAATGCATGCATAACTTTGAGCTGTCAGCAAATAAAGCCTTTAAAGAATGTCAGAATCATGGTACTTAAATTGTCATATCCAAAAAAGACAAATTTTATTTCCTTTAATGTTTCGCTTCTAGTTAGATACACACTCAGTACACTTGCATGATTCAATGTTGTTCAGGGCTTCATTTGAGGACACAAATTACAAGCTTTTTAAATTTCAAATACTCCATAAGGATTTGACAATGATAATACATGCAATCTGTAATTGTTTAGACAGCATAAAGTTTAGCTCTCCGAACAGAGAATCAAGGCAATGCAGTAGTTCTTCTGAGGGCTATAACAATTCCTTAAATGATTCACCTTTAAATATTAAATTGGTGAATATTTATTTTCTTTCCTAAGAATAGAATCAGCAACTATGTGAATTAGTAACACTAGAAACTAGAACTTTGAATTTACCTTGGACTTGGCCTCTTCATCTGATTCCTCCTCTGAATCAGATACAGATTCAGATGTCTGAGCCTCTTCTGATGCCATTGCCTTGCTTGTCTTTTTCTTTTTCTCCTCCTCTTTCAATTGCCTAAATCTATTTCATTGACAATTATTTCACAGTTAAGAAACTCTTGAAGAATCCGAATATCCAGGTAGACAATCCTATATATATAATACCAACCTATCACCAGTTCGTTCTGACTCAGAACCTGATCTCTTTGCACGTCCAGCAGTGATGATACCATTTGCATTCTCACTAACAGCAGGTTTTGCACCACCTAACTTGCGTAACCAGACCTGTTGTGCCGTGCTCAACACGTTGTTTACAAACCTATATAATACATGAATATAAGACACTTGTTCATATACCACAAAAATGAAAACAATGCTTCTGCACTAGAAGATACACTAAACAATGAATCAAGAACATTCTGGTCCAACTGAAAACTCAAATCATGTATAGGGAATACCAATGGATGATAGCCCTTGGCTTTTTCCTGGATGGTAGATGCCATGATGTACAAAAGGTTTTTGAGTAATGATTCAATTATAACTATATGAAAAATAATGCAATGTGGACACCATGCAGCGAAACAGAAAAGAAAATGCAAAACTACTTTTGGTCTGCAGAACCTTACCAATAAATTGTTAATCCTGATGGCACAGACAGAGAAAAGTAACCAATCATGAGGGGAAGAAACTTGAAAACAAGAAGTGTGTTCTTCTGTGCTGGATCATCTGTCTACCAAATTAAAACCAAAAGACAAGGTAAGATACCTGCGAAGAAGAAAACTCTCTTTCTATCTTTTTTTACTTATTTATTTCCCTGAAAGGCTGGGGTTAAACATATTGTAAAGTAGATTTAGTTCATACTTGGGGAGGCTTCATTATCTCCATTGAAACGAACTGAGAAACAACTAGAAGGACAGGCAAAACAAGGTATGCAGCTGTGTCATGCCAACCAAGTGGTGGATGTCCATCCTACAACCAGATAAACATAAACTGAATGCATAATTTTCACGATTCCAATTTCTGGGATCTAGCTATTTGAAAAATAAATTAGAAAATTCCTGGTCATACTAGTGATTAGATGAAAGTTGTAAAACAAATGTCAATTGCAGGAGTTAAAAAACCTAGTGGTTAGCTCACATGTATAGAGAATACATAGGAAAACCTACCACAAAAGGGACAAGCCAAGAAATTCCAGATCCACTTTGACGAGCAGCAATTGTTGTTGGGCCACCCAAAGAAGGAATCCAAAAGAAACCTTCAGTTAGCAGTCCCTACAAGTGAACAGGGCAAATATTCAACAAATATTATGCCTTTGCAACAAATTTGTTTTCCTTTTAACAAACCCACGGAAATTCAATGAAAATTTCTTAAATACCTCGTTTGCCACATTTGAAAGTGCTTGATAAAGACCTATCCAAACTGGTATTGTGGCTAAAGTTGGGAAGCATCCTGTTAAATCATTCAAAACATGAACCATAGGCTTGTCATTCACGAAATAATGGATCTAGAAAATGAGAAAACAAAATACAGCCTACGAAAAAATATTTCAAAATCATAAAAAAAACCTAACACTCTTTCCAAGAAGGAATTAGAAATGGGAATCAGTAAATTGGTCAACTAAAGTAGCCGTATTGAAAGAGGAGAAATGCCCAAACCATTTTCCTTTTCAACTATAACAATTCTACTCTTCCATTGAATGTAAGAAAGAAGCTCAAAGCAGAAACTTAATGTCATAGATGAGGCTTTGATTCTATATGGTACAACTGAAGCAGCAGTTCTCTGCAGCTAGAAGAATCATCTTTAAGATTCTTTTTAATAAATAGCTACAGCACATGCTATATGTGTGAAGAAAAGAAAGAATCAGATTGATTATTATTTTGTGGTAAAAAATGCTAAAGCCTTTAACTTGGTGAGACATCAATTTCTTTGAAGTAATTAAATTGAAGGATCTAGCAAATATGTTTTCAGTCAATTGATCTCATAATATATTCCAGTAAAACTGCAACATAAAATCTGTTGAATTAACAGTACAATTAAAAGTCCAAGATTGCTATAGACTTATGCTACTTTCCCATAAATGTAAATTTCCAAGTTAACAGCAATAAGCTGACCTTAAAACTTTTCTATTTATCATAAATCCCTAACTTCTTTTCCTTTTTTGCCACTGTACTTTTTCTTGACCGCACACCTTCAATGTGTAGTGTGACAAACACACGCCAAAACAAATCCAAGATTTTAAGGCCAAAATGCCATGCAACAACAAAATAACAAGAAGAATAATGAGCTAAAGAGTAGTTGATAGGCAGACTATTACCTGCAAGAGGATTAACGCCTGCTTGTCTGTACAAACGAGAAGTCTCGAGTTGTATTCTTTCCTAAGAAGAGAAGATTATGTTATTTCCTGTAATCTTTGTCTCAAAAAATAACAATCCAACAAAGAGTAGTTATTTTTGGAGGTTTTCCATTTCATGAATTGAGTAGGAAAATTTGGTGCGCTCAACCATCAATGGTAAAGGATAAACTAAGGTGTTTATAAAGGGAAAAAACAACAATAAACAAGGTGAGAAAATATTGCACCTGGTTTCCAGCATATCTTTGTTGAATTGCCTTGATCTTTGGTTGAAGATTTTGCATCGCTAAAGTAGATTCAACCTTTCAAAATTCATATTTTACCAATTAGAATACAAGCAACAAATAATATAACAGAGAAAGAACGGGAAACCAATGCTAACGTGAATGGAGGAAAAAAAAAAAAAAATCAGATACAAAATGGTAAATTGTATGAAGAATTCAGAAACTCAAAATCATCTTTAGATTATTCAAAACTGGTGCAATTAAGTTACCTGCTGCTTTGTCAAAGGGAATGTTGCAACTTTTACAAGCACAGTTAGCAATATAATGGCGAATCCATACGAATATGGAACATGTACAGCTGTGAGCCCATCTTTTAATATCTGCAAAGAGTAAAACAAGTACATAGATACGCAAAGTCATTCCTGAAATAACACAAGTATATTTCCAAATGAGACCATCAAATCATCAGAGGAGCATTAAGGCACTATTTTTCAGGAAGAAAGCAAATGAACTAACTCGTTATAGTATTTCACAATGAAAGCTGGAAAGTCACATCTGCAATAAACTTCAAGTGACTTGAGAAGAGTTTAATGAGTTTAATCACGTTTTCCACTTTTGTATTCTTAAATTCATCTAAACTAACTTGCCAATTGTAGTTTCACAGAATTCATGTAATGATTATTCACTGAAAACATATATATGGAGACTGATTACCATCTTCAAACAGTGGCTTCACAGGTGAAAATTTCAAAACACATTTTCGTGAATTGTGGAATGCCAGTCTCCTATATTCTCTGTCTAACCATTTAGCAAAACTCCCATCCTTTTCGATCACACATTAAAATTATCTTTATACTATTCCAAATACCAGTTCATTAGTCGTAGAAGAAAATATACTCTAGAATTATCAATTTCATTCTTCTAATTATACTTCTTCTTTTAGTATTCAAATAGTAACACCTTAAAGCAGTAGTTTCAATTCTTTAACCTTTATGATCATCATCGTCAAGAGCTATGCTTCTTAAATATGAAAGCAGTAGATACAAAATAGTGCAAAGTGGAAGTCCTTTTTCAACATTCAGGAGTTAAGCCAGGTGTTAAGTCATAACTTATAGAGCAACAGAAGAAAAATAAATATATAAATAAATAAGAGTTTTTAACCTTCAGAACAACTTCCATGCCGTCAGAAATGAATCCGAACCATCCTCCACTCTTCTGCGCGGCAGCGTTGGTAGAGTCAGAGGTGGCGCCACCGGTAGCCGAGTCTACAGCAACAGCAGCATCAGCTAAAGTATAGAGAAGTCCTTCTGCTCGGGTAACAATTGCGCCGAAATCAATAGAATTAGGGAGTGAGTGAATCGGAGGAGGAAGTTCGTGTAAGCTGAATTTGACTCTGGTACTGATAAATCTACGGTGAGAGAAGGCGTGGCGCCGAGATAGCGGAGGAAGCGGAGTTCCGATGAATGAAGGAGAAGATATTAGAGTCTTAGCCATGGAGAAATTGAATTCTCTTCACCGGAGTGGGGGAATGAAAGTTCAATTTCCCGTTCAGCTTCTCATTAGCGCAGTGGAGCTGAAGAAGAAGATGAGAAGTTGTGGATGACGAAGCAAGATCTTCGGGAGTGGAGGAGCTACACAGAATATTTTGACGTGGTGTTATCCGGATCTTATTTTTTTAACTAATTTTTATTAGTAGTAATATTTAAGCATAAATCGTCAATTTAGTCTTGTAAGTTTATGTTTTAATCTGTTATGGTCTCTTATGTTTATTTTTGTTCAAAATAATCCTTTGAAAATTTTAGAATTAATCAAAGTGATCCTTTGACCATTAACATCCAAATTTTCGTTTACTTTCCTTGTTGGTGCCTTTTTAGAGGGGTATTTTTATATTTTTGTTCAAAAATAAAGAGAGTTTAGGATGTCACACGCAAGGAGAATTAACGAAATATTTAGATATTAACGGTCAAAGGACCACGTTGATTAATTTAAAAATTTTTAATGGACTACTTTGGATAAAAATAAATATGACGGACCATAACATATTAAAACATAAACTTAAGGGACTACTTTGGACAAAAATAAACATGAGGGACCATAACATATCAAAATATAA
>JAXGGT010000169.1:11396385-11406749 GCA_035583425.1 Marsdenia floribunda | reverse complement strand
ACACACACACACACACAATATTCATTGAAATAAATGAAGAAGCTAAGGTTGGAAGGGTAGGAATGATAATTGGAATGGATTGATTTGAAATGTGGGATATAAAATGTTATTAGTAGTAATATATTATGTGTTCATATATATATATATATATATATGTAAGGTTGGAAGTTCCGGTCGGGCAGAGAGTAGGGGAACCAAGAAATTTCCCATCCTCACAATTCTAAGGCTTTTTAGGCATTAAATAACGGCTTAAAGGCACCACGTGGATTGGCACGATTTAAATATATTAAATAAAATTAATTAGTTTTGTTACCATTTGGGTCCGCGATAAGACTATAAGTTTAACTATATTTACAATTAATTATTTGACGTATTTAGGTACATATTTATATTTTATGACATATTTAAGTAAATTCGATGTGAGAAGATGTATTACATTCATTCCCCTTAAAACCTAGCATCTCCATTAGGGTCTAATAGAATTAGTCTAAATCCAAAATTAATCAGTGGACGTTCTAAATTCTAGAAGTAGCTTTAACTGTGCACTGAAACCAATTGTCATAACCTAGACGTGTGAGTCCACAACACGACTATAGGCCTAACGTCACCCACGATTAATTACTTGGTACCATCTTCATTGTACCAAAAGCGAGTTGATGAGTACCTAAACTCATATTTATATTTTACGACATATTTAGGTAAATTTGCGACATGAAATGGGGTATCACAAGTTTAATATCTATTATTGATTTTTATTTATTTTATTTTATTTTTATATTAATTTTAAGTAATTATTTTTGGTTATTTTTATCGTTAATTTTTAATAAATTTTTAAATTTTTTTATAATTTATAATAAAATTAGTTACAATATGAGGGGCTAAATTTATAATTTCTTGAAAAGAGAAGTGCCCATTAACAGAAATTAGACAGACGTTTGCAATTTCCTCCCTTAAACCCTACTCCCCGGAGAGTCACCAGACTCCCCCACTCTTCAACCACCGCTGCTGCCGTCGTCTTAGCTCTTCTCCGGTATGTCTTCGATCACTTTGTTCGTCCTTTGATTCTATTTCTGTTTATGCGTGATCGACTCTGTAGATTGATTTTCGAAGAATTTGATAAGAATGCTCTTTTCACTTTTATCCGAGGTTTTTGGTATTGTGGAAATGAATGGTTAGATCTAGTCGCAATTTTGACTTGATTATTATTATTTTTTGTTCCATTTGAATAAAATTGATGAATATTGTGATCTGGTTGGTTTCGCTTGCCACTGTGTACTAAATTTAAATGTTATTTTGCTCAATTTTGTCTTTTTTTGTTATCGCATACTCTTCAAATTCACGGTCATGTATTTTCAAGAGCTTATCATCAAATATTGAGCCAATAGCTTTTCCATTGAAATTTACTTCTGAATTTAGTAGTATAGTAGGAGGAGAGGAGTATTGCTAGTGTAGAATGTAAGATTAATTTAAGAGTTCTTTATGGTGCTGGGGAGGTGTCTAGTAGTGTTTTCCACCGTAAATATATGGCATTTGATATCTTTACTTGAAGATTTAACTAACTCTTGAATGTGGTAAACTTCATATGGAGTGATTAATTCAACAAAAAGAGTGCAAATTACTCAGCTTAATTTTCAGTTCCATGTTATTAATTTTTTATTGTGTCTGGAGAACTATTATAGTACTTCATCAGGGTATGAGTTAATCTGAACTGTTTTGGTAATTTGCTTTGTAGCACTTATGATTTGATTGATCTTTGTATAATTATTTTAGAATTAGATTTTGGTATTGTATTGAATTAGATTTCATTCATTCTTTCTTGGTGTTTACCGATGTATTTTTATCTGGACCAGAAATAATGGGACGCAAAGTTGGTAATATATATATAAACCCAAAGAAATTTGGGGGTCTCCAGAAACCTTGTTTGAAGGAGACAATTACATTTCTTAACTGCATGGCTCTAAACCATTGCAAGGATGACAAATGTGAACGGCAGAAGAAACTTCTAAGTGACTGTATGGATGCTCAGGTAGTTGAAGTTGAATAAAATTTCTATCTTGGTATAATTCTTGCATCTGATTTTTGACTTGCTGGGCTTGTTTTGCAGGTTGGTAAAAACAGAAAGCCTTGGGGCAGTATTAATTATCACTTGCAGCGGCTTAATAAGGGTAGAAAATAATTGCATAGAGGAGTGGTAATCTCTTATTTTACTACCAGTGATATTTATGAACGAAGGTTATTGAGGCATTGATCTTTTCCGTTCTCGAGAATTTTTGAATGTAACCTATAAATTCCTCAGTTTTTCTCTTAGTAAAAATAAAATATGTGATCGTTTTGATATCAGACAAATTTTTGTTCTAAGGAAGTTTGCAATGTGGAATATTTGACTTCTTTAGGGCATTAATTTCATTCAGCATTTTTCTGCTGCAGTTAGCATAGGGTAATTAGTTTTCATTGTAGATGATGAAAATTTATTTCTGATACATGTACAAACAAATTTATGTAACATGCTACTCACTTTCCTTTCTTCCCCCAGCCCTCTCTCTATCTCTCTCTGTGGTATTTGGGATTAAATTTGATTAAACTAGATCAAATTTCTTTTGCTGTTTGACTGTAAATTTGCTTAAATGTACACTCTGCAGCATTTTTATTATTGTTATTTGTTTTCCATTCGAAATGGTTCTCAGTCTCAGACTTGCTGTTAATCTACAGGGGGGGAATTCTATAGTATCGCTATCCTGGAGAGTTCCCTCCATAGGATTTTGCTCTTTGAGCTTCACGCAGTGTGTTTGATGTATGACTTCTATGGGATCCTGAAATAGAGTATCAATCTACCTCATTCTGTGTTTTACATATGTGTATATATATATTTCATAAAGCTTTGGGGCCTATTGTTTTACTATGCTATTTTCTGATATTTTCCTTAATCTGGACATCATCTTGGAAATATATTTTTGAAAAACTAGCAAATGAAAAATAATTGGGAAAGGAAACTTTGCGTGGTGAAGGTGAATTTTGGTGGGATTGACATCCTGTCTCCTCGTTCAACCCTTCTTTGGTACCCTAGAGAAAGAGGGCAGGATGCCATATTAGCTTTCGTTTTGTGTTTCAAGCCCCTGCTTCTTTCCGCATTCTTATTGAACTACTAAAAGTTACTATGCTGGTGAGATGGTTGGGCTTTCATATTTGCGCTGTTATATTGAGGTAAAATTGATTTAGGCATGCTTTTCAAAATTTTCATTTAAATATTAAAAATGAAAATAATAAACTTATTATCTTGGGCATGATGAATGGCTGCCTTACACGAGATATCATCCTTTTAACCTGCATTTACCCCACGTAGATTCTATGTGCTCTTAGGCCATCTCGATGGCGGACAGGATTACTCGGTTTCTTCTATGGCATGTAATATATTAAAATCATTTTTTTTTTTTTTTTCTAACCACTCAATATTCAAATTTTTTCATCCGACAAATTTTGATTCGATTTATATTATACTAAGTCTTAACTCTTCCAATTAAAATATAATGAGTTCGAGTTACAATCATAATAAAAATATTATAAGGAAAAGTAAATCCTCAACATGCCAATCAAATTAGTAGGATGAATTTATGTATACATATATCATTTTGTAGATATTGAGATACTTTTTTTTTTTTTTTTGATAATTATTGAGATACCTATTTAATTTAAGAGGGAATTGGTAGAGTTAGTATATAGATATAATTCATTCTTCCATCATGTAAAACATAATGAGTCAAACCTCGAGGAAATTATGTATAGTTTAAATAATAAATAATAATAATGAGTCAACCTTAATAATTGATTGGTTTATTGTAAAAGAAGGCTTGAGGAAGGGAAGCAAATCCTGAGCAACATTTTACGTACAAAATGCCAAAAGACCACCAGAAGGGATATGAAATATACACCTTAGAGAGTGGTTTGATAATAGCTATATGTCGAGAATTTGGGGAAGGAATATAAGCAAAAAATTGATGGCAGCGTAAGCAACAAATCAGACATCCAAGTGAAATATTCCAAAATCAACTAGTAGAAACATATTAGTAATTGCAGGAAAAAATAAGTGTTACTTTAGTCCACCTCCTCAATCTTGGGACCAGCACCACCACTTGCACCAGCTGGAGGAGCATCGTCATCAACAGGTGCCTCAGCACCAGCACCTTGGTACATCTTGGCAATGATGGGATTGCAAATGCTCTCAAGCTCCTTCATTTTATCTTCAAACTCATCAGCCTCAGCCAGTTGATTGCTGTCAAGCCATGAAATTGTCTGGTCAATGGTATCCTCAATCTTTTTCTTGTCAGCAGGGTTGAGCTTGGAGCCAATCTTTTCATCCTTGACCGTATTTCTCATGTTGTAGGCATAATTCTCCAAGGCATTCTTGGCCTCCACCTTCTTCTTGTGTTCCTCATCCTCTGCTTTGTATTTCTCAGCTTCCTGGACCATCTTCTCGATCTCTTCTTTGGAAAGCCTGCCCTTGTCATTAGTGATTGTAATCTTGTTCTTTTGCCCTGTGGTTTTGTCTTCAGCAGATACATTCAGGATTCCATTGGCATCAATATCAAAACAGACAGTAATTTGAGGAACACCCCTGGGTGCTGGTGGAATACCCGAGAGCTCAAATTTACCCAACAAGTTGTTGTCTCTAGTTCTTGTTCTCTCACCCTCATATACCTGAATTAGCACTCCAGGTTGATTATCTGAGTAGGTAGAGAACACTTGTTCCTTCTTCGTAGGAATAGTAGTATTCCTTGGAATTAGAACAGTCATCACACCTCCAGCTGTTTCCAACCCGAGGGATAGAGGAGTAACATCCAAGAGCAACAAGTCCTGAACCTTCTCATTGCCCTCACCACTAAGGATTGCAGCTTGTACAGCAGCCCCATATGCAACAGCCTCATCAGGATTAATGCTCTTGCAGAGCTCCTTCCCATTAAAGAAGTCCTGCAACAGTTGTTGTACCTTGGGAATTCTAGTAGAACCACCAACGAGAACAACATCATGAATTGTGCTCTTGTCCATCTTAGCATCCCTCAAACATTTCTCAACTGGCTCCATACACTTTCTAAAGAGATCCATGTTCATTTCCTCAAATCGTGCACGGGTAATAGTGGAGTAGAAGTCAATACCCTCAAAGAGGGAATCAATTTCTATTGTGGTTTGAGCAGTTGATGAGAGAGTTCTCTTTGCTCTCTCACAAGCTGTTCTCAATCGCCTCAAAGCTCTTGGATTCCCACTAATATCCTTCTTGTTCTTCCTCTTGAACTCTTGGACAAAGTGATTGACCATTCTGTTGTCAAAGTCCTCACCTCCCAAATGGGTATCACCAGCTGTGGCCTTGACTTCAAAAATTCCCTCTTCAATTGTGAGCAAAGAAACATCAAATGTGCCACCACCCAGGTCAAAAATAAGCACATTCTTTTCACCAACGGAGGTTGCCTTCTTGTCAAGTCCATAAGCAATTGCAGCTGCAGTAGGCTCATTAATAATTCGCATAACATTAAGTCCAGAAATAACGCCAGCATCCTTTGTTGCTTGACGCTGTGAGTCATTGAAGTAAGCAGGAACAGTAACCACCGCGTTTTTAATGGTTGAACCAAGGTAGGCCTCAGCAATCTCTTTCATTTTGTTAAGAACCATGGAAGAGATTTCCTCTGCAGCAAACTGTTTTTCCTCACCTTTGTGATTCACTACAATCATTGGCTTATCACCAGGGCCAGCGATGACCTTGAAAGGCCATAATTTAATGTCACTCTGGACGGATGCATCACTGAATCTCCTACCAATTAGACGCTTTGCATCTGCACACATAACAAATCGAAGAAAACAAACATAAGGAGCAGATTCCAACCATTCCAACAATGCAGAACTGCTTGACCAAGAACAGATGCTGACTAAATAATACAAAGAAACAACCACCAGAATGTGCATTTAAACAACACCTATACCTATGGGAATTGATAACTCCTACTATCAATCTTTTCTTTTAATTTTTTTTGGGGGGTAAATAACTCCTAATACCAAATGCTTGTTAGAAAGCAGAACAAATTAATAGAGTTACGTTAACGCGAATCTTCTCCACACAGCGACAGAGACGCAATGTCATATTTAAATTGGAGACACATACTCCGAAGCAGACGACGGATATTCCAAAGGAAGACATACACGATGAGAATTATTTCCTCAGATCTATAACTTCTGTACATGATATAATTTAACCCGTTGATATTAAAATCTACCATCACAATACAATCTACCGAATTCAAGCACTCATTGGATGGTAATAAAATAAGTTGCATCAGCACGGTACAGAAGTGTTTCAAAAAAAAATTACACGAACAACTAAGCTAGATTTAAACTTATGAAAACTTCAGATCTAGATGGACTGAACAAATTTCGACCACATACAGTTGGATTTCTAGTACAGAATTCCCTGATTTACGTTAAACAAAAGAAAAAAAAAAAAAAAAAAAGAGAAGCTACAATGTAGATTTATGCAAAGGAAAGTGACATTACCGAAAACGGTGTTGGTAGGGTTCATGGCAACCTGGTTCTTCGCAGCATCACCGATGAGACGCTCAGTGTCGGTGAAAGCAACATAGGACGGAGTAGTCCGGTTACCTTGGTCGTTAGCGATGATCTCAACTCTATCATGTTGCCAAACACCAACGCATGAGTACGTAGTGCCTAGATCTATTCCGATTGCAGGTCCTTCTCCTTTGCCGGCCATTTTCCGACTTCTACTTCTTACTCAGATGGGAAAACAGAGAGAGAGAGAGAGAGAAAGAGGTAGAAAGAATAAACACGAGATAGGCTTGTGAAGAGAAAAAGTACCGAGGCAGCGAAAGCAGAAATGGGTGATATATAAGGTCGTCTAGTTTTTCTCAGATTTCTAGAATGTTCTTCTTAGCTGACGTGGCTTTTACTTCCCTTTTTTATTTCAACCGTTAAATGACTGGGTCCTTTTGGAGTATTCTCCACGGAGAGAAATTATTGGATTTTCAGTTTGAAATTTCAAAATAAAATAAAGGATTAGTTATTTTAGTCCTCAAATTAATTTTGTTTAGATAAAAGGTTTTTAATTTTTTTTTTTTGAATAAATGAATTCTTATTCTTTTTTTATTTGGACAAATGGGTCTTTTTAACTAATTTTTATCTAAAAATACAACAAAAGAAGAGAGAAATTATGATAAATTAAAAAATAAAATGAAATAATTATCATCACAAATAATAATAAATTATGTAAAAATTAACACTTTTTTTCTAAATAAAATTGGTCAAAATGATCCGTTTTTCCAAATAAAAAAAGAATGAGGATTCATTTATTCAAAAATTAAAAAACAGGGACCCCTTTATTCAAACGAAAAAAGAATAATAATTCATTTATTCAAAAATTAAAAAATAAAGACCTTTTTGTCTAAATAAAATTAATATGAAGACTAAAATAACTAATTTTTTATAAATAAATTATCAATTTTTTTCAAAAAATCGAGGTAAATAATATGATTGAGTGAGAAGCGGCTATTTTTCCACATTCTATAATTATAATAAATTTTTTAAAGAAACACCCAGTCAAAATTGATAAAATGAGCGGGTTTTCAGGAAAAAAACCGGAAGGAGCCAAAGTTGGCGGCTCGGGGGCCCGTGCAAGTGCAGCAATGGCGTAGGCTGTCGGGACTATTTGGGTTTATATGATAATTGGGCCTATATAGTGTATGTATGTGCGTTAAGATTGATGGGCTTATTTGAGTGATTTTGCTTACCATTTTGAAAAATTTGAGCCCAATGGAGTATTTTATTTTTTCAGTCTTTCTACTTATATAGATGGATAAGTAAATACTACGGCCCAAAATTAAAAAACTTCTCTCTGTAATGGGCTTTCCAAATACAGCAGAAAATAATAGTTTTGTGAGAGGGAGAGAAAAAAAAAAAAAAAAAAATCACACCCAATAACATATTGGATCAAATGACAAAGCATTTTGATTCCCTCTTAGATAAGGTTTCAAATTAAAATTTTGTAAGTAAAGAAATGAATATTAAAATAATTTATTTTTTAAAAGGATCTAATTCAAATGAATCCTAGATTTGTCGGAGCTCAAACTGGATAAAAAAAGAGAAGAAAATTAGTTTTGTGAGAAAAAAAAAAAAAAAAAATTCACAACTATGTTGGATCAAATGACAAAGAGTTTCTCGGACCATAACCTTTTATTTATAATTATATTTTTAAGACCCTAATCGATTAATCACAGACTATGAATAAGGTATTTATGTGTGAAGATTCATAGCAGTTATCCTTGATGCATATAAATTTATTAAACTTTATAGATCATTTTAATTGGACCTAATTAAACATAATAGCCTTGAATATACAATTGGACTTAATTACAAGACTTTTTTTGCCTCTAACATGACTCAGACGCATGATCTTACATAATCATTTGTGAAGTTGCTACCACTACCAGAACAATCACTTCTTGTCCCCTTTAATACTTAGTTAAGATAATTATACTCACAAATATTGAGGACAAGATTCGAGAAAAACTCACATCACATTACGATCTAGATTTTTAACTTTGTCACAATTATCTACATATTATAATCATGTCATGTTTATCGCTTGCTTTCATTAGATATGATAAATTTAAAA
Source organism: Marsdenia floribunda (assembly GCA_035583425.1). Classification (NCBI taxonomy): domain Eukaryota; kingdom Viridiplantae; phylum Streptophyta; class Magnoliopsida; order Gentianales; family Apocynaceae; genus Marsdenia; species Marsdenia floribunda. The sequence goes on along the minus strand of JAXGGT010000169.1, from coordinate 11,398,084 downwards.
CAATTACAATTTGAAATTTGCGTCGAGTACTTTTCTTCTTTTTCTTTTTTTCTCTAGAATACTTGAAAACGAATAAATTGAATAAAGAAATAATTTATTCGAACATCAACACATCACCAATAAACGTGTTTTTACGTGATATTTTTCGTATGAATATTGACTTTTTAGGCGTACAATATATCTATATATATGTAAAGTGAATGAACGAATACGACAGAATCGCTTTAATCAATTCCAAAACGCGGGACACATTATTATTGATTTTATAAACATGTACATTTTTTTCAAAATTGGCGTACACTACATCTTGATCAATACCTTCATTCTACAATATATCTATAGATATGTATACATATTCCTCATTCATTTTTCTACAAAAATTATCTTGATTGCTTCCCCACGCCACCGCCCCTCCAAAGAAGAAAAATGAAAACAACCATTTGCAAATGCGTGTATATTGTTAGATACAAACACACACACACACACACACATGTATGTATATATATATATTCCTACATCCAATAAGAATTTAGAAAAAAAAAAAAAAAAATTAGCAGTCTTTCTCTTTAGGTCATATATATTTTTTTGTTTGGCCCACTTGAGCAACGCATAGTACAAAATCCATATGCATATCTCTATGTATTACAGTCAGCTGCATGTGTTTCCTTTTGCCATCAATAGTTAAAGCAAGCATCATCATCAGTAAGCAGACAGCAGCAGCCAATATTACTTTCCTTCATTTATTTACGTTAGTACAAATTCAAACAGACAAAGGATGCAGACAAAGGGACTACATTAATTGGCATGCAGTTGAAAAAAATAGCACACCCGATTTTTTTTCTTTTTTTTTTTAATGCACGTACGAGGTGTCTTGAATAGATCTTAACTATGAGTGATACCTTCCATATCCACATTCAGACTAATCCCCACTCGAACTGGGTAGGTTTCTTATGAGAGATAAGTTCTAACCCCAAGTTTTTAGACTGCTGCATACGTGAGTGATTTCGATTTCACGACCAACTCACTTAAACTAAGGAAGCACCCCAAGTCTTTTGTAATAAATATATCGAAAAAAAAAATGAATATTAAGAGAACTCGATCTCTTTCCAAGATTTTCGGTAAATGAAAGGTGAAATTCGATTAAGAAGAGTTTTTTTTTTTTTTTTTTCCCTTGAAAAGGGTTTTAATTTGGGTCTATGATTAATATTAGTTGGAATTTAAAGTGTTATGAAACCATGAGGTGCGGCTTGGTGGTTATTGATCTCCTCCTTTAATCATAAGGTTGAGAGTTTGAATCCTATCCATGAGAATGGAACTCATCTCATGGCGAGCTGTTTACCTCCAATAGGAGAGCATTCGCAGCGAAAGGGATTATTCACCGCTGCTGTCGGTGGTAAATACTATTGGCTAGATAAAATAAAAAGTGTTATGAGATATCGGAAAAAAAAAAATAATAATAATAAAAGAAAGGAAAAGAAAAAGAAGAATGGGGGAAGACAGAGGAAGAAGAATCCCTGGATCTGACACATTAGATGGGAAAAAACGCAGGAACGTACAATTTACAGTAAAGCTGCAAAGAAGGGTTCTTTTACAACTGCGTCTGCTGCATTTCATGAAGAGAGTTGCTTTTGACATAAAAGTTTGCGAAAGTTAGTATCAATCTGTGAAAGAGAATTAGATTCTAACACCACCAAACCCT
>JAXGGT010000169.1:11338348-11352545 GCA_035583425.1 Marsdenia floribunda | reverse complement strand
ACCTCACAACAAAATTCAAATCAAAGATCTCATATAATATTTATGAATCGCTTACTATTTATGTATACTGGTGTATATGGGCATAAGTATATAATTATTTATGCCTAATTATTTGTCTTAATGACTTTCTTACCCTTAATAGGTTTTACCTTGGGATTATCGAAATCTCACATTGGAAAATTACTAAACTATTTAGAGATTTGTCTCCTATCTTTTACAGGTACTTCACCAGAGGGTCCTTCAGGAAGATTATTCGGCCAAATCACACTTTGGAAGTAGGACTATTCGTCTATATCAAATACAATGTCTAATTAAATTCAAATTAGTCCGTAGTGGAAAAAAAAAAAGGTTGCAGACCCCCTCCAACCCTTTTTTTTTTTTTTTTTTTTTTGCCCCTTCATCTTATCCTAACCAAATAGAAGATATCTCAATCTCCCCCATTCTTTCATCAGTTCTCTGTGTCCTATTCACAACTTGACATAAACAAGGATATAGTTGACTTGTTTGCTTTGTCCCCACTCCGACAATATATATATATATATATATTTATCATCTTTCAAAAAATAATAATTAAAAAAAAAAAAAAAAACAGAAAAATTTCAGTTCTTGGAATGGTTTTTTGCCTAATGATTTTGAAATATATTCTTAAAGAAAACGTCATCAATGCCCTGTTGCATTTCTTGGAACAGTCAAAATTGACGAAAAACGCATGTAAGAATTGGTGATATATACTAATAATAAATAAATAATAATTTAGGAATCCTAACTTTGAAAAAAATATCTCTCTAATCCTTTAAGTAAAGACTCAACTTATTAATTTCCTGAAGTTTACATTTCAACTAAATGTTAGAAAAATTTTCACATGAATTGGAAAGACAGACGTATCACATACGACTAACAAAACAAATGTGTGTGCTCACACCTATATATATATATATATATACACATTTGTTGTCAACTTCAACTTTCACATTACTAGTGCGGGAGCTCTTTCAGCGTTATTAAATAGGGTTTTGAAACTTTTTATTCGATAATGCATTTTAAATTTATAAAATGTATTTGAAGTGTGTCAAAGCGTACAATATTATTGAATTATTTAAGTTTTCACATTGCTCACCTAAAAGATTTTCGAGCGGTTATTTAATAAGGACTTCAAGCAATTTATAACGACATTTTTTCCCCCTTAATTTTTCTATATTAAATAGTGACTTTTGACTTAATTAATTTAGAATTAAATCGTATCAAATTCTTCTATAAGTTAAGTTATAGAGGTAGGATATATTAGATGGCGTGATGTTATTTGTTATAATTATAGTACGATTACATTAATGATTTTATCAATAATTTAATAATTATATTATTATATATAAAAAAAAATTATTTTTATCAAAATAAAATTTTATTCAAACAACTATTCACTTTTTCTAAACATAAAGAAACTAATCCTCAAAATGGTGATGTATGAGCAGAAAAATCTTATGGAGTTATTAGAGGAACAGATGTATCCTTATCCTGCTGGACCAATGATTAAAGTTGATGTTAAGACCAGTTAAGCAGTAATTTCGTTAGGTCTACTTTCAGGTTTCCAAGTCTTGATTGGTAGTTAATTGAATTGGTCAAGAAAAGAGTAAAATATGAGAAATAGTTTCCAATTCCTTCACCAAGTGGTCTTTTGGCTTGTCTTTTCATGCAGGGTAAATCGGGAAGTTCATTGTTTTATGGTTATTGTAAATTTGTAATGGACATGGATAAATACCTACAACATAAATATCATAACTGGAATCCTTAGTCCAAAAATAGAGACATGAATATTTATTAAATGACATATTTCTGTAAATTTGGAAGATATGATGAAAAAAAGATCACAAATGTATGGAAGGAACAAGGATGAGAGATCTTGATTTTGCCAAAAAGAGAGAATGTTCAGGTAAAAAGACCTAACCACAAATGCATGGGAACATCAATGGGACTCCCTGCTCGTTGTTGCTGTGTCCTAATAATTCATTCCTCTGTCTCCTATTAACATCTGAACCAGAACATGGACTTGAACCAGGAGGAGGGGCAATGTGGCCATTCATGAACAGCGAGTTTGGCTCCTCTCTGTCGAGCTGGGAATTGGCGATTTCATCAGGTCCGTAGACGAGGGAGCTGTAGCTGTTTCGATGTTCATGAGCTGCTCTTCTTTCCACGGCAAGAAACTGGCCAAGGGATGGGGTACTTGTGGTTGCATTCTCAGCATCAGTAGTATTTGTTGGGCATAGTGAGAAACACCATGTTTTGGACCTGTAGTTCTTCTGGGATCCTGTAGCACCAGGATTTGCAGTTCCCCTTAATGATCTTCTTGAGAGATTAACAATTCTAGGAACACCGATAAGGCTTCCAAGGGTAGTGCTGCTGTCATGAAAGAATGATCCTGTAGACTGAAGATACAGCTGAATCAGTAGGGCATCCCATTTTAGTATTTTTTTCTTTCTTTTTTTTTAATTACAAATTTAAGCACAACTTACCTAACATTAAGACAACTGGAACCACATCATCAATAAGGGGAGAGACTTAATGATGCATACTTAACAACCACATTCACACCCAGCATTCGTACAGAATTGATTTAGATTACTTTAAAAAGCTCAATTAACGTGCAATCATTTGTTGAAAATAACGCACTCCCCCATGAAGTGGTACAATAGTGAGAATTACTTTGGTAATAGAAAGATGATAAGGCCTTGATCACACATGATCAAGTATTTGAAAAATGTTTTACAAAAATGGCAAATTGAAACAAGTTAGTATACATATTCTGATGCCAATAATATATAATCACAAACTGTAAAGGTAAACGAGGGTGTCAAGAATGATCGGACAACAAAGTTCTTTGCCAGAACAACCACTAATAAGTAGAAGTGAGGTTAGCTGCCATAAAACAAGGTCTAGAAAGGCTAATCTCTACTTGCAATTTACATAGAGTATTGTCAATTTGGTGGAGAACTGCAAAAATTTTTGTCTAAATTAATTAAGTTCCTATTGGCCAGTGAAACCAAATCTCAATGCTCAGACAATAATGTGAACTATCATTACAGCTTATTATGCTACTACCAAAGGATAAAATGCTAACAGCCGTATTAGATTATTAATTGAATATATCTCTCTCTCTTCTTTTTGTTTGTTTACCTTTTTTTCAACAAAGCATATGATTTATGTTGCCCACAATAGTTACCAAACACGGAACTTTCTAGTTGCTGAACAGAAAGATAATTCTTCCAGCTAAAACTAAGATTTTGAAAATAATTCATAAATGGGGACATTCAGAAGAGACAAAGACAAGAAGATGGTCATATATGCCTTATCAGAATGCAGGTTCAGCAGTAATCTCAAAAAAAGTTTCATTTCAAAGAATAGACATCTCTGGTCTGGTGGTTGCTCTCCTCAATTAGAATGCTTAGAGTAAAGCGTTATCAAGTAAGAAACTTCAAAAGAACATAAAAACAAACGACATTAGTAGATGGGTTCTGCACAAAATAATTACAAACAGAAAACATATCAGCTAATGCAGAGATAGCAATATCTCCATCATCATTGTAAGTATCCTGGTTTACCTCCTAAGCTATTAATGGAAGTGTTCACTGACCTCAGTGTCCAAATCTGATGAAGAAACTGTAGAGGAACTAGGAGAGCTACTCATTAAAGTGTTAAATGATGTCGACCCAGAATAATTACGGTTTCTCACCAAGCCAACTCTCACATTCAGAGGCTGCAAACCCAGAGGCCACCCTTCTTCCTGCAATTTCACATCCGTCAGGAAAGTGGGTTCAAGAAGAACCACAAGGAGGACAATGTGATGAAGAGACGTCGACCCATAAATCACAGGAAGAAAAAAAAGAAAGAAAAAAGAAACCACGATGCCATTTCAGATGGTTGATTCATAACCTGATACACATATCCTAGACATAAATCCAAAAGAGCATACAGGAGGACAAATAGTATACCTGTCGAGCCATAGCCAAAGCTACCCGGAAGTACTTCCCACTAGCGTTTGTTTGATAGACAGTATGCCTCAGATGAACAAGAACGTCTATGAGGTCACCAGGGGACCTCGGAGTTAACGCGTAGGTATCAGACAAAACAAGATGGGGAACAATCACGTCCTGCTGGTCATTTCATCGAACATTTGAGCTACAGTTTAGGTAATAGTAATAGTAGTAGTAGCTACTGCTAAAAAACGATCCTTTACGGCTTCACATGGCAGTTCTTGAACATGGGATGCTAAGTGATAGAATAAGCATTAAAAAAAAAAAAAAAAAAGGAAAGAAAAGAAAAGAAAAATCAATCACACAAAAGGAATCAAGAATGGGTTCTTGGTACTCCTAGGCACTGTTCTCTCTCCATCTGCTTTACCTTGGTTCTGTTGAAGGGGGGAAAAATATGAAACAGAATAATTATAGTATCTGCACAAGAATAAAGTAACCACGACAAAGTCCCCAAATGAGTGCATAAACTGTCAATTTTAGTGAAGACAGCAATGGATTTTTCTTTTTAAGAATAGGGTTTTAAAGATTCCAATCAATTCATTTGCAGATTTGTCTTTTCTCTTCCTTCAATTACTCTCATCACCTTTCTCTCAATCTAAACACAGAAAAAGGGAAAAATTCGGTGGCCTATTGTAACTAATGAAGAGGAATTAAGGAACACAAAAAAAAAAATGGTCAATTTTAGTGGCTAGAACAGCAGATATCTTTGATGTCTTTAAGAAAAGTTTCATTATACAAAGGTAAAGGTTGAGAAACTATGTTATTCATGAATAAAGGAGTTTGGTTTTTCTTAAATAAGGTTGTGTTTGGATTAGCTTTTATTTTGAGTTGAATGAATTTTATTGCGAAAAATGAGAAATTACTTTTTGATAGTAAAAATATTGTGTAGTAAATAGGGTGTAAAAATTAGTGTGAGACCCATTCTTGAAAGAGGAAGATTGGAAAGTGTGGGCCCTTTAGTTGCAAGGTAAGAGACAAAAAAAGAAAAAATTTATTTATTGTCCAAACAAAAAGACCTAACTTATTTTGAAAATAAAGCACGCAACTCAAATTAAAGTTAGTCCAAATATACCCTAATATTTTTGAATTTAAATATTACATAGGAAAAAAAATATATGTTAGGTCATGACATGACACTAGTACTTTTTTTTTTTTTTTTTTTTTTTGATGAATACATGACACTAGTACTTATTCAGGCTTATATACATATATACACCTATTTCTAAAATTATTTTTTTAATTATTTTAAATTTTTATTAAATCTATTATGATTCAATTTTTTTTTTTTTTTTTTTTTTTTTGGTGATAATTCTATTATGATTCAAGTTAGTGAAAAAAAGTTACAATTTGGGACTTCGACTTAACTAACTAAATTATCGTATCTCGAACGCATGATCTCTCGAATTATAAGTAAGACTGTTATCACCAATTGAGCTACGCTTTCTTGACAAATATATTTTAAAATACTAATAAAAAATAAAAATTATAAATATTGATAAAAAATAACTGAAGTTATTTTTAATTATTTGGAGAAATAAAAATTATATTTTAAATTTCACTTGGAATTTTTTGAGAAAAAAACTCCCTTACTTTAAAAGTCAATTTCTTACTATTTGAATCAGTAAGGTGTTAATTGAGATTTCTAATAATATAATTTTATTTTTTTTTTACGGTGGTATTTCAGACCTTTTCGACTTAAACTAATCTACTTAGAGAGGTCCAATAGCGTGAAGATATCTCGAACTGTAGAACACCGGAGTGAGATTACCCCTACACCTCTTGGCAAGTCAAAAGGAAAGGGAGATTCAACTCTTAGACATCTTGGCAAACCAAGAATTTAAGGGATGAAACCTGACCAACATGTCAGAAAAAGTTCCACTTCTAATAATATAAGAAAAATTCCCTACTTTAGTCCTGTAACTATTTATGATCTCGAACTTGATTCTAAATCTTTAAAAATACGGAACTTGATCCTGTAACTATTTTCGAATTCAGAATTTGGTCCTTCCGGCCAAATTTCACCCATTTTCCTGCAGATCTGGTCATATGACCAGCACATGCCAACTTTTTGAGGGGTATTTTTGGTAATTTATCCCCTTTCCTCCAAACCAAAAAAAAAAAAGAAAAAGAAAAAAAAAAAATCTTTCTCTCATGTATTTCGTCAAATACCTTTCATACCCAGCTCATTGCCATACATATTCATGGTTGAGTTACAAACATAGCAGTCAAAGCCATCCCCACTTTCAACACAATCCCATGAATCTTTTCAACATCTTTACCTAGGTACTACAAACAACGACAATTTTAATGGAACCTTCTCCTTTCTTCCCATTTTAACTACCCAGCCATTTAACTAATTAGGGCCAATTTGATCCGAAGAGAACCATCACAACCAAAGATCTTTCTGGGCAATGGAAGCACAAAGTGAAACTTGGATTTTTGGATCTAATTAAAATTTTCTTCAATTTAAATTTAGTGTGACATAAAAATGGAATTTTTGACAAAAAAAAAAGTTGGAGAAGGTGCAACTGAAGGACCCATATCTTCTTTTTTTCTTTGTTTCTCCAGGGAAAAAAATGATGATCGAAACAAATTGAAGTTGAGTTTTATTACTTGTTCACCCTATCACAGAATCATTCGTAGACCTAAACTCCTTAGAGTCCTCATTGTTAGGACTGAATTGCAGGAGATTAGATGCAATCTTTGTGAACTCAGACACATGTACATTATTGGATAGCTTTGAGATCCCACTTTTGAATCTCTCTGTGGAATCACTTCAAATGCCAGCTGTCTTTTGTTCAGATCCCTCCGAATTTGAGCTCGATTCAAATTGCAACTTCCCATCAAGATTATTATGGTCGGGTTCCTTGAATTTTTGTGCAAAAGTTTGGGCTTTTTTAGAATCGATGATTTTGGTATATCGACTAAAGAATCAGATTAGGCTTTGAAGGTTCAATCCTCTTCAGATGTTTTTCCATGGCCATGAAAAGGGGGAGTATAATGATGAACCCTAATCTAAATTTCCAGTGAAGAAGAAGAAGAAGAAAAGGAGAATTAGTTTATGATTTTCTTTTTTTTTCTTTTTGGTTTTGGAAGAAGTAAGGAATTATCAAAAATGTCCCCAAAAAATAAGGTATGTGCGGGTCACATGACTTGAATTGCCGGAGAAGTGGAAAAATTTGGTCGGAAGGACCAACTTCAAAATAAGTAAATAGATATAGTATCTAGTTCTTTATTTTTAAAGATTTAGGACCAAATCTCAAAAACGTAAATAGTTACAAGACCAAAGTAAGGAATTTTCCATAATATAATTAAACTACGAAAAAGGTGTCCGGTCCAAACGGACAAGGGTTATGTAAGGTTTTGTGCGTTTTCTGAGTGCACCTTTTTATTGGTCCAAAGGTATCCTGTCTTTATTCCAGATTCCAGTTCATGTGGCTCCACTTCTCATCTCTTTTCTTTTTTTTTTTTTTCCTAATTATAATTATTTATTTTATGGCTCGTCATGGGTAAAAGGAACCCGTTTTCTTTCCGTTCTGAAAATTCTTTAATCCCTAAAATTATTATTATTATTTTTTTATTGAAACTACCCTTTTGCACCTCACAAAAAAAAAAAAATTTCTCTCATGGCCTACTGGTTTAGGAGTCTCTCCTTACTTTTTGGCAAACCAGGAGGTTGAGGGTTCGAATTTCTCCTGGCCATAGGTCAAGGAGGTTCTCCCTTATCTCCTAGCTTGTCAAGAGGTTAAGGATTCAAACTTTACCCGGGGTTCCACAGTTCAAGATATATGGATGCCACCTCAAAAAAAAAAAAAAAGAAATATTTTTTATTTAATGGAATACGGAACCATTTGGACAATTTTTTTTTTTTAAAAAATTATATTTAAATTTCCACAAAAAAATAAAATTAGATTAATATTTGAATTTAAAAATAGGAAAATTGGATAGTTTATTCCCCATATTATTTTTGTTTGGAAGAATTAGTCCCTATAGTTTTTCTTTAACTTTTTTAGTTCTCAAATTAAAATTAATTGGATAAATAAGTCTTTCTAGACATATTTTTAACCTATTTTTAATGTCAAAATTTAAGCAATTTACAAGTGTGCAATTAAATAAGAGTATTTTTATCCATTTAAAAAATATATACATACAAATTATGTGAATTTTGGCATCAAAAATAGGTTAAAATATGGTCAAAAAGGACTTATTTATCCAATTAATTTTAATTTGGAAACTAAAAAAGTTAAAGAAAAAAGATAGGGACTAATTTTTCCAAACAAAAATAAAATGGGAACTAAAATGTCCAATTTTCCTTAAAAATATTTGGATATAATTATGCTCACATTTACCAATAATAATAATAATAAATGAAATTTAAAGTTTATGCAAATTTTCTAATTAAAAAAAAAAAAAAAAAAACCATACGAAATATTAAAATTATTGCAAAACCCAATCGGAAATTGGGTCTTAAAGTATATGGTCAAATTATGAGTACAGATGGGTGGGGGAGACTTGTGACTCTTTATCTTTGGGCCGAACTTCAATTTCGTTCCTGGTTTTATTGGGCTTTTCCATTGTGAGATATATTCAAGCCCATAAATGGTAAGTGTTAGCATCACGCGAAAACTTTATCCTGCGAAGCCCCTTCACCTCTCCCACCCCCGAAACCCGCCCCCAAAAAAAAAAAAAAAAAAAAAAAGAAAAGAAAAGAAAAAAGCAACGTTATTTTGTTAATGATAACAAAAATATTATAATAGTCTAGAACAACGTGGTAGCCTAATCGTGTGGTTTTTCTGCCTTGGGTTTTTCTACCAGACTTGTCAAGTGGATGAGATCTCACCGAGGATGACTTTGTACTAAATTTTAACCATGTGTTGTAGTCTTGAGGGCCTACCTCCATAGATTCCTTCCGAATTAGTCAATAAGGATATCGGGTTACAAAAAATAAAAATTTATAATAGTCTAAGTAGAAGGAGCTGGATTTCCTTAAGGTTTCCAATTTGAATATTGTGTATTAAAAAAATAGGTGTTAAGGAGATTTTCCCTCTAGAAAGGATTCAACATGGTTCAATTGCAAATTAGTCAAATATAATTAAAGTATCTATCATATATCAGTAGGTTAAACAAAACAAAAAATTACAAAAATATTATATTAACAGTCTATTGGTTCAAGTAAAACAAGTTTGGTTCTTCTTAAGAAAAGTCTCGAATTCGAATATTGTGAATAGAGAAATGGAATTCTCCTCAAAAAAAAAAAGAATACAATGTGATTCTCAAACAAGAGTTAGAGGGTGGAACCCAAAGAAAGGTATGATAAGAGTTCTTATAATTTATATTTTATGCTAAAATAAGAAAAAGTAGTGATTCACAAGATCTGTTATAAATCTTAAATGTCTTAGGAAAAATAAGTATGTTACAAGAATCTAGAAACAACATCCATGATTGTCCTGCATATATAGTTCATATATACATGCACGCATACATATATATATATATATATATATATATATATATGTTTTGTCGTGCATGTCCATGCATGTCTGAGAGATGCCATAGTCGAGGACATCTCTCTAATAAGGCAAACCACAAACAATAGTCAAAACAACCATCAAGCAATAAAGCAACGTGTGCTCTTCCTGCAGGTGTTGTCTTTTTTTTTTTTTTTTTTTCTCACGTATCCAAAATACTTTCTAATCTCATGCAAATTTTCAGGAAAAAAAAAAAAAAAACACACAGAAGAGAAGAATTTTCCACGTACGTACGTACTCTGTGTGCACAACGATATTCCCTTAATTGAGTGCCTCATAGAAAATATATACATATATATATATATGTGGAAAGTTTGAAAAGAAATAAGGTCAACGACACCACCATGTATAAAACACACACATAGCCAAGTTTTGATCAGCCGGCCACCACAATGGGGGCAAATTTTAAGTGTGCCTGCAGACCAGAGAAAGAATATTGTATAATAAATCTTTGATTTTTTTTTTTTTTTTTTGATATTTTACAGATATATTTTAATGTTTGTATATGATCATATATATATATATAGTAAAAATTTGAAGATTATCTCCACTAAAGTTGTTGACAAAACTTTACAACAATCCATTGGTCCAAATGGTAAGAAATTTGATTATTTTTTAAATAATGTCTCGAGTTTGAATATTTTGAATAAAAAAGTAAGTATTGAGCGAGTTTGCATTCTTAAAAGAAGTTTGATCCTACTTTAGTAATGTCTCGAGTTTGAATATTGTGAATAAAAAAGTGAGTATTGAGCGAGTTTGCATTCCTAAAAGAGGTTTGATCCTACTTTATTCTAAATTAGTCGAAGTCTAAAATAGCTATTGAATATGTTTGGGATTTATTAAAAAAAAAAAAGAAAAAATTATACAATTCTTATCTATATGTGCATGCATTTATAAAGTTATGTTAATAATTTGGGTTGAATTATATATTAACCGATTTTATTTTGTAAAATTCTTGTACTAGTTTGAATGAAATATGAATTTTAATTACTTGACTGATTTATCCATGATTAGGATGAAGCGTGGGTAAAATTAAGTGGATATTTGACCCAATTGAGGCATGGAGTTGTGGAGTTTGATTATTGGAGCTAGATATATATATATATATAGGGTTTAATTTGTCATTTCAAGTTTATATATATATATATATTTTTTTTTTCTCCCTATCAATTTCTTTATTATATATGTACCTAGCATGTATATACTATAATGTTTTAAAGAAAAAGGGAAGGAATTGAAAAAGACGACTGTTGATGAAATTTATAATTAATTAATTACTTTTGGTGGAACTCATGAGTTGTATCATGTGAGAAAAGGTGAAAAGTGTCATGAAAAGTTATGAGTGTTTATGGGAGGGAGCTAAAGAGTAAAGAATTTAACCTAAAAAGAGTCCACTAAACTAATTAATACAGTTGTTGATAGAGAGAGAGAGAGAGAGAGAGAAAAAAAAAAGAAAAAAAGTAAGCCTTGAAGTTAGGGACACTATGATTTACTGTTTGATGAAATTCATGCATAGGATATTGCAAGAATATCCTTGTTTGTTCTCAAAAACAAATCTCTACAACAAAGGAATCCATAGATGTTTCTGTCTGATCAGAAACCTCAGTACTGCACACAAATATCGTATTTTTTCTGTGTAACGTAGTTTTAATGGTGAATTCCTCATGAATACCTCCGAATTATTATAATCTCAAGAATTTCAAAAAAGAAACGAAAAGGAATTGTTTTCGAGGGATTCATATGATATATATATATATATATATATATAAAGTCTGCTGGAATCGAAACTTTGTGTTACAAGAAGCTGATGATATGTTCATGCAATTCATGGCAGTACTGTTCTAAGAAACCTGCATCGAGATAACACTGTAATGGATCTTTAAGTATTTTCTTGGTCTTGAATTATGATGGTGGTGGAGAGAAATAACAACGTAGTACTGTCGGATCAAGATTTGCTAATTAGAATACATAATTAATATATTTGCCAATTCAAGAGACATATATATATATATATATATATATGATATGATATGATGATCATATAATGAAGGTTTCTTTCCTAACCTTCTTGATCTTGTTACCAAAATCAGCAAGAAGAGCTGGAGGAAACAGTGATTCGATTTCATCTGACAGATCAAGTAAAACCCTTCTGCGAGTGTACCCTTTCTTGTTTGTAGATGGAAGTGTCTTGGGCTTTCTAGGAGGAGGTGGTGGGCAAAGCAGCCGGTTCGGGATTTTCTTGTCCACCGACGTCGGAGTTTTGCACCCGCCACCACTACCTTCCTCATCATCGAGCACCACCTTTTTACCTTCTCTTGTCATAACCGGCGGCGGCGGCGCCAATTTCATCACCTTCAACGGAGAAGTACACGAATCAGAATAAACCCCATCATCATCTTCTGATGAGGCCGGTGCAGTTTGACTGCAAGCATCTTGGTGGAAGAACTCTAACGAGGGACGTCGTGGTCGTCTAAACGAGATGATGTTGCATTTGTCTCTTTCCATTTCCATGGCGAATTTTGTATCTTTCTCGTGATGATGATCAGAAAGACAAACGGTAGAAGAATCAGGAACGCCCATATTAATAGAGGAGGAGATTGAATTCAATACTGATATCACATGAACAGTACGTTACAAGTATACATACACATATATATATATATATAATATTATTGCAAGAAGGATTAAGAAAGAACACCTGAAAGATACAGAAACTAAGAACAAGAAGCACTCTTAAAAAAAAAAAAAACAATAAAAAAAAAGGGAACTTTGAGATAACAAAGAAGAGGAAAATGGATATTCAAGATTCTTAATGATCAATTTTTTTGGATTTTAGCTTTTGAAACGTTCTGGAAGAGATGATATATAGAAGAGAAGGTAAGAAAGGCAGGCATATATATATATATATATATATATTATTACTAATTAATATTAATATATATTCTCACTCCTTCGGCGAAGGATCCAATGCGAATATATAGTGGTCTCTCTCTCTCTTCGGTTTATGGGGGGCGGGGAGAGGGGAGGGGGAGGGGCTGGAATTTTTTCTTTCCTCCTTTTCCTTATGGAATTTTTTTTTTTTTTTTTAATACTTATTAAATTCAAAATTTTATTTAAAAAATTAATTAATTAGAGTGTTTTTGGATTGGAGTTTTTTTTTTTTGAGATTGTTCATTTTTTTTCAAAAAAAATTGACTGGATTGCAAAAAAAAAACGAGAAACGCAGGGGACAAAAATAATATATTTTATTATTGAAATGATGATATTGTTATTTGAGTTATATATTTATATGTATATATTGAATATTTTATTTATTTTTTATTCATATTTTTTACCACTTAAACAGACATGAACAGTGGTATGTCAAGTGGTGTCCAAACAATTACAATTTTTTTTTTTTTTTTTTTTTGAATCAACGAATACTTTGTTACTATTTTTAAATTTTAATTAGAAAAGAAAAAAAAAAAAGAAGAATTGAGTTAGATATTATCAAATAAGTGTGGTGTGTTTCTTTCCATCACTTTTGTGATGATGCAAACTTTGATGCATTTAAGCTAAGCATGTGCTTGGTTGCATGGATACCATCCTTTATATATATATATATATATATATACATATCAACTTAGATATATCCCTTTCATTTTTCACTATAAAAAATTTATATAATTTGACTGATATTATTGTGACTCAACTTACTATGAATAAAAAAAATTCAAAAAAGTTTGTAATAGAAGTGGGATATAATCAATTTAAACTGGCATAATTTTAAAATGTAAATATCTTATAATTTCAGTATATTAATCTTTTTACTTGTGGTCGATATATATATATATATATATTTAATATATGTTAATATTTACTTACGTATTAATTTGAAACAATATCCAATGTATTGTAAATTGAGTTTTCACGTTGATCATCTAGGAAAATTTGGTCAGTTCAGTCCCGTAACTATTTTTGTTAATTAACTAAAGTTTAAAATCTTTATTTTTAATTTGATAAGTCCTATATCTTTTTACGAGCAGCCTATTAAATTCTTTCGACCAAAATTCATCACGTGTCGGGTTCTGATGATGATGATCCTAACAAAGAAACAGTGGCAATGGTGTTGACGCCTCTTGAAAGGAATAAATTGCACAATAAGTATTCACAATGCTATGGAACTCTAAATTATTTTGGTGTTTAGCTTTTCACCATTTGCGATGGCCCGGCCATTATCTCCGCTTCTCAGTCCGGAGAGAAACAAAAAGAAGAACAATGTTTGAACTGTTTTGCCCCTCAAAAAATCATCACGTGCCCGATCCATGATAAATTTTGGCCGAAAAGATTAAATTTTTGGCCGAAAAGATTTAATAGGTTACTCGTAAAAAGATATATGACTTACCTGGTTAAAAATAAAGATTTTGGACTTTAGTTAATTAACAAAAATAGTTACAGGATTGAACTGTCCAATTCTCCTCTAAAAAATCTCTAAGTAATTATTAAGTAAAAACTTAAAACTCTTTACTCAATAATGCATTTTATTGAACTCATATTTATAATACAATGCACATTTTTCAAGGGAAACTAATGCAAAAGGGGAATAAGAAAAAGAAAAAGAAAAAAAAAAAAAAACTAATGCACCTTCAAATACAAAGTTAATTA
>JAXGGT010000169.1:11325163-11337746 GCA_035583425.1 Marsdenia floribunda | reverse complement strand
ATATATATATATATATATATATATATTACAGTTTTCTATTTTCCCATTTAAATTATATATATCTTTAATTCGCATTATTATTATTTAGTATTTTTATTATTGTTAATAAATTCTAACATTTTAATAAGATGTATCTCTTATGAGTACATATTCAAATATACAATGGTTAGAAAAGTTAAAAATGTATTTGAATTAATTATTTTTATTATTATTGATAGTAAATGTTATGTTTATTAATTCTTGTTTATTCAATAACTATAATAATGTGCTTCTTCAAATTTATTTTTAATTTTTGACTAATTTTTCTATAAATTTTTATATTTCATCTAACTATTGAATTATTGTAAGATAAAATCACAATATTACTTACAACAAAATAAATAAAATTAAAAAATTTTAATATTAATTTTTTTTAATATTATATATATATCCAGAGAAGGGAGTGCCGTTTCCTCTGTGCACTCTCGGCGAACAAAAGGAGCGAACCCAGTAGCGCGCGAAACAACAGTACTTCAGCAATACGTGTCAAGTAATAACCGCACAACAAAGATGATAAACGGCCAAGATTATATTATAGAAGGAAACGCAGACTGGCATTCAAATACTTGGGCGTCGGTTTAACAAGCAATTTTCATATAACTTGATTTTCCCACCTCATTTTCTCTCTCTGTTTCTTTTTAAAAAAAAAAAAAAAAAAAAATTGTTTCAGAAAATCGTCAATTTTGTCAATCCCACCGTCACAGAAGTACTTCTTAGGTAATGCACAAAAATTCCCTGCTGCTGTTTTCTTTGATCGATTTATTTCGAGTTGATTTTGAGTTTGATCAGTCTAGTGCTAACTTAGTTACTTATGGATATGATTTAGCTAGTGGTAATGGTGGTGGGTTATAGTAAGAGTTGTAAGATGTTATGTTGATTTGATTTTTCATAATGGTGAAAGATTTGCTGCTTTTTGGGAATTTGATATGGAATTTGTTATATCTTTGAATTGTGTAACTTTCACTTGGTGGAGCGAAAACATAAAATCTCACTAGGGGTTGAATTGGATTGAAATGATGGAACGTGTTGATCAATATGATGTGAGACCATAATTTGGTTGAAGGATCAAGATGGGATATGGTCTTGTCCTTTTCTTGATCGTTTCTCGATCTGTTGGAAAATGGTATTTCATACTAATCACGCCATTTTTATGAGTATTGTCGCAAACATAACTTGAATCTTGATTTTATATTGACATATTTGAAAATTCTCTATGAGAAATGGAGGGATGGCATTTGGCAGTAGTTGTTATGAAATGTGAAAGACTCCATGAAACCATTAAGTATGCGATTTCCTGTATATGAGCCAAGGGCCATCCACAAGAAATTTGCTCTTTATTTCTTCTAGGTTATACATGTTCAACAAGCATATGCCCCAAGGGAAAAGATAGGTTAAATGGGAGGCAGAGGAGGCCTCAGACCTGATGTGTTCAGTTTCCAACTTTTCTAGTTTTCTTTTTTTATGACTCATGAACCTTTTAACCTGAGGCCATTAATGTACCCCAACTGTAGATAGATGATGGTGCATTCAGAGGATATTCAGTCAATAGTCTGTGACAATGGAACTGGAATGGTTAAGGTAACAATGTGTGCAGTTCTGTTTAAAATTTGATTAAACAATGATTCCCTTGGTTATTGTCAAGAGTTAATCCTGGTCTGATCAAGCCTCTGCTTGTTATATCAACATGTAGGCAGGATTTGCTGGAGATGAAGCTCCAAGGGCTGTTTTCCCCAGTATTGTTGGACGCCCACGCCATGCTGGTGTTATGGTAGGCATGGACCAGAAAGATGCGTATGTTGGGGATGAAGCTCAATCTAAGCGTGGTATCCTTACATTGAAGTATCCAATTGAGCATGGTATTGTGAGCAATTGGGATGACATGGAGAAAATTTGGGATCACACCTACTATAATGAACTTCGTGTGGCTCCAGAAGAGCACCCTGTTCTACTCACTGAGGCACCTCTCAATCCAAAGGCTAACCGTGAGAAAATGACACAAATCATGTTTGAGAAGTTTAATGCTCCTGCCATGTACGTCGCCATACAAGCTGTTTTATCCCTCTATGCCAGTGGTCGTACAACTGGTAAGGGCTGATATCCATTCTTTAATTATTAAATATATATATATATTTTTTTTAAATAAAGAACATGTTGTAAATACTTGGTCCATCCTGGATGATTAGTGGGATTCTCTTTTTTATTAATCTGATTTTCCCCAGTGAATTTGAACCCTCTCGTGAATAGACAGAAATAGTTACCATAAGGGGCATATGTGTTTCAGTCCTAAGCAACTACAGAAGCACTGCCTGTTATATTTTATTTTCATATTCAATGAATTTATGTTGGTTTCCTATGCAACCTCTGAATGATTTCCTGGTCAAGTTTTACTAGGCAGTTACCCAATTGGCAAGGTCTAATAATTTCTTGCTATTTTCAATCTCCAGTATGATAATCTGGCATAGTTCCTTTGATTTTGACATACTGTTGAGGAAAATGGATACAAATTTTTGACTGCAATATTTTATGGGTGGAGAATACTCCAATTCAGGAGATAGTTTAAATTCTGTCTCGGGTCAGACGTTTGTATTTCTATCAGAGGGGAACATGCACACTTGGAAAGCATAGTATCAATGCTTAACTAACACTGCCTAATATGAGATGACTTATAGGCACCCTTATAGAGTTTCTTTTACTTAATCAAATGATCCACGATGATTGAACTCTTCTTCGGTGTTAAGGTAATAGATAGTTTTTGACATCCAGAAAGGGCATCCTATGCTGGATAGGGCACAAAGCTGAGCCTTACGCATTTTTGGATGGTTTCTCTATGAGTTATATTAGACCTGTATTTTCCTGATATGGAAGTGGTTTGTGTTGATTTACATGTTAATGCTGATATGAGTGAACTGCCTTATCTGTTGGCTGCAGGAGTTGTTCTGGACTCTGGAGATGGTGTTACTCACACTGTCCCCATTTACGAGGGATATACTCTGCCATATGCCATTTTTCGTCTTGATTTAGCTGGTCGAGATCTCACTGAATATATGGTGAAAATCTTAACTGAGCGTGGCTACACTTTTTCCACCTCGGCCGAAAAGGAAATTGTGCGGGATGTGAAGGAAAAACTTGCATACCTTGCTCTTGACTATGAGCAGGAGTTGGAAACTGCCAAAACTAGCTCTATTGTGGAGAGGAGCTATGAGTTACCAGATGGACAGGTGATCACCATTGGGGATGAGCGTTTCCGGTGCCCAGAAGTGCTTTTCCAGCCTTCATTCATCGGAAAGGAGGCTGCAGGAATTCATGAAACCACATATGACTCAATCATGAAGTGTGACATGGATATCAGGAAGGATCTTTACGGAAACATTGTACTCAGTGGTGGTTCAACAATGTTCCCAGGTATTGCAGACAGAATGAGTAGAGAAATCAGTGCTTTGGCACCAAGCAGCATGAAAATCAAGGTGGTTGCTCAACCTGAGAGAAAGTATAGTGTGTGGATAGGTGGCTCCATTTTGGCATCTCTAAGCACATTCCAGGAGGTGAATCATTCTTTCCTGGTTAATGCATTGCATTGCATTGTTATAATCTTGGCTTTATATCATTGATTGGTTGAATGAATGAATGAATGTGTTCGATCAAATGGTCTTTCATGTCAAGACATAAACTGGGGTTCGGATGTAACAGTAATTACTGACAAAGGGCCATTTTCCTTTTATTGCAGATGTGGATTGCCAAGCGTGAGTATGAAGAAACTGGTCCTTCCATTGTGCACAGGAAATGCTTCTAACTCTTTAGGCTTCCTTAGAAGGATATCATATCCCTCTCTTCATTAATTTTGATAACCAAAAATGAAAAAATCAATATACATACATCTGGTTCGAATTTTGTAGAGTTCAAGATTTCTCGATCTCATTTCTGTCAGAATAAATAGTGCTGTGTTACTTTTCCCTTCAATTTTGACTAATTCTTGTTGTTGATGATGATGATGATAGCCATTTTGGCCTATTTGACCGAAGGCATCTTGGATGCAAATACCAACAACTATAACCATCCATCAACCTTGTTCTTACATAAACTAATACTTTATTTGATCAAAGAATATATTAAAATTCGATCAATTGAGAATATATAATTCATTTTGTAATATCATTTAAAGAAATCTTTTTTTTTTTTTGTTTTTTCATATGTCTATTTATTTATTTATTTTTTTAGTCTAAATCTTTCATTTTTAATTTTTATAATATTAGATCTACAATTATTTATTTATAATTATTTAATTTGGATTTTCAATCAATTTTTAAAAATAATTTATTCATTTTAATAATGTATTTATATTTGAATTATTTGAATTTGGTGAAGTATTTATACTAAGTTATAAAATTTAATATTAAAAAACCATAAAATCTAAAAAAAAAAATTGAGCTGGGACACACAATTAAGGGTATGTTTGGACTAGCTTTAATTTTGAATTGAGTAAGTTATTTTCAAAATAAGTTGAGTTTATTTGTTTGTACAAGAAATGAATTTTTTTTTTCTCTCAACTTGAAATCAAAGGGCCCACACTTTCTAATCTCTCTTTCACGAATGGGTCCCACACTAATTTTTGCATTCTATTTACTAGATAATTTTTTTCACTCTCAAAGAGTAACTTCTCGTTTTTCACGATAAAATTCACTCAACTTGAAATAAATTCACTTAACTCAAAATAAAAGCTAATCCAAAAACAGCCTAAATAGCTAAAAGAAAAGTCCAAGAATTGCCACCTTGTGGTGGCTCTTTTAACTTTCTTCTTAAAATACCATTTATTCAACATCAGCATGTATCACATTTCCCTCCTTGTTTTGACACCATCTATTCCTACTCACAAACCTCACCTCACCTCACCGATTCTAATTTGTTGACTTTTGGGGAGACCTAACTTCATCATTTTCAAAATTATTCTCCATTATAATTTCAACTTATAAGGTTCCTTATTTTTTACCTCATCCGCTAATTATTGTGTAGGTTGCAATTGGAAATTGTAATGTTGGAAGAACTTTCCATAGGGATGCAAAGGAATTAATATACAATAACAATTCAAAAACATAACATTCCAAGAAATCTCAGTTGAGTCCATTTTGATATTAATATCCCAATTTCTGCTACCTCAAGTCAAAAAGGAAAACAAAACCGTAGCAGCCTCAAGAGGAATCGGCTGCACCTTCTTCCTAGTCCCTACAATGGAGGTGCTAAGCCCGTCACACCCCACGGGAAAAACTCAAGTTCCCTATTCTGGGTTCTCTCCCCCTGTTACTTTCCGAGGTGGGTTTGGTCGGAGGAGTCGTAAAGCCACTTCTTATGACCCACCGGAAACTGTGGAAGAAGATGGTGGTGGGAAAGTATTCGTGGCCGTTGGAAAGTCTGTTGACAAAGCTATTTCTTTGCTTCAGTGGACTCTTAGAACCTTTGTTAATTCGGAAGTTTGTATTCTTCATGTTCATCAACCTTCTCCCTTCATTCCTACCCTTTGTAAGTTTCTCCGTACCCGCAAGATCCACATCTGCATAGCTATATATATACCCGTGTGTCGATGACAAAAACTTATTTTTGCTGGATTTTAATGTGATTGGGATAATTTTAATGTTTATCGTGCAATCTTCTGAAATTGGACTTGTTATTCTTTGATCACTGAAAAAATAGGCAAATATGAGTGATTTTATTGCCTCGGAAAATGAAGAAGAACAATGGCTCTGCGAAGAAATTCATCTTCTTTTAGCTTTCTTTAGTTTTCCATTATGTAATCCGGTGTTGGGCTGTGGGAATCTTGGATTATTCAATTGAAGTAACTATCATGTCATTTCTATGGAAATGTGCTGAATTTTGTTTGTTGTTCTTTGCAGTGGGGAGATTACCAGCAAGTCAGGCGAATTCTGAAGTGGTGTCTGCATTTAGAAACGAAGAGTTGGAAGTGACGAGGAAGCTTCTGAATAATTATTTGAACATATGTAGTAGAGCAAAGGTGTTCTTTCTCCCTAATCTAGTACAATGAGTTAATTGCATGCTGGCATGTAATTTTAATTTATTAGCTATTGATTCTAGTTAAAAGCTAGTAAAATCCTTTCTTTTATTGTGTCATAATTTTGTTCATTTCCTAACTCTACTTGGTAAGGGGAAGAATAAATGATTAATTGCTAGTGTTCAACGTTGAAGCAGGATCGTAAGTTCCATTAACATGTCCAAATTCATCCTTCTATATATGCAAAAGTGTTATCTCTAAACTATATCCCCAGTTCTTGAATCATAGTCTCCTTATACAACCAATTATTCTACTTCGAAGATCCAACAGCAGCTTCATGCAGCTCATTGTCACACATATGGCCTACTTGTGTTGATTCCTGTCAGAAATTATTTTCCAGGTCAAGGCAAGCATTGTTTCCGCTGAAGCTGATCAGGTCCAGAAGGAAATCGTGAATCTTGTTAGCTCACAGGATATTAGGAAGCTCGTTATTGGAGCTCTTCCAGAGTATGCCACTCCTTTCCCTTCAATTGATATTTTCGATAATGCAGTCAAGCTCCCTCATCTACTGGCATTCCTTCTATTAATGAAACATCATAATAAGTGTTGTTATTGCAACGTGTATCTGATTATGAAATGCATTGCAAATTCTTTGATTCACTACAAGGTATTTAAAAAAAAATGTTAGTATCATATTATGCATGCATCTGCACCCACTTGTATGGACATAATATCATTTACTAGTCACTCTTCTTGGATAAGTGTGAAAGTATTTCTATTTTATCCAGTTACAAGGTTTAAAAAGGTAACACTCCTGGAGCTTTAGATTTTTAAAGCTTCTGAAAATTGCAAGAAAACTTGCTTTCCGTGTTAGATGACTGAGTGTCATTCTTGCACTATATCTGTGTTCCACTTCAGGGTTCTTTGATATGTTCATGTGATAACTATTTTCTTTTCTTCTGTTATTTATTTTTCTTTTTATGCTTGTTGATAGAGTTATCAGCATCTTTTGCTTTTTTTTTTTTTTTTTTTTTCTCTTTTGCCTCCTAATATTCTTTTCTATACACGACAGTTGCATGAAATTGAAAAAAGGCTCCGCCAAAGCAAGTTATGCTGCTAAAATGGCTCCTTCCTTCTGTGAGATATGGTTTGTCAGTAAAGGGAAATTAGTCTGGAAAAGGCAAAATTTTGAAGGCTCCAGCTCCACTAAACAAATAATCCAAGAGAAACCAACCCTAGCATCCAACCTAAGTTCAGAGTGTCTGCAGGGCTGTAAAAATGATGTCATCGTTCTCCCGGGAGGCACACATTCCAACTCTGCTAGATATCTTGCTTGTTATGGAACTAATAACCAGGTTCAGAAGGAAGGATTAAGTGCTGAATTGGCATCATCTTCTTTACAGTATAGACATAATCCAAGCTCTACTTGCTTATCTAGTCCTGCTAGTTTTAGCTCTAGTTCTGGCTCCACTTCGTCGGACCCACAATTGTCTTCTGATTCTGGTAATAAAAATAAGGATGAAGACTTATATGAACAGCTTGCAGAAGTCAGAAGAGAATCTGAACAATCTAGGGATGAAGCATTAACAGAACTTTTTAGGTGCAGAAAATTGGAAGTTGAAGCTGCTAAAGCCATCAGTCAGGTAACCTAATTTGACCTTGTTTTGATGCATGTCATATCAGAAGCTTCATTTTACTATATGAGAAACCATTTAACCCAATTAGTATCTTTTATCAACATATTGCATAAGTTTCTCTGAAGAGTAGACATTATATTAATTCCGATCCTACAGAGTATTGCATTGGATTCAGGAGGCGGAATGGATTATTCTTAATTAAGAAACTAATCTTCTGTTGCAACTCTTCAATTGATCTGAGCTACTACTAAAACACAAGCCAGAGGATAGGCTTCAATTATTACTTGATGTATTGTTTATAATTTAAACTGCCTCGTGATTTTTTTTAGACATCTGTTTGATCTTATTCTGAATTGCATAGCTTACCTGCTTCAGGTCAGAGCTTTTGAATCTGCTCATGCACGTGAAGTTGAACTCAGAAAGGAAGTTGAAGATACATTCAGGCAGACAATACAGGAGCAAGAAAAACTACTAGAAGACAGACAGGGGATAACTCATGAACTGCACCAAGCTATGAGAAATATTGCTGTCCTAGATAGTCGTGCACAGGAAGCAAACCGACGGTGCAATGAAGTTTCTGGAGAATTAAAGCTTATTCAAGCTTCAATAGCAACTCTACAACAGGAGAAGCAGAAAATACAGCACCAGAAAAGGGAAGCTGTACTGTGGCTTGATCATTGGAAAAAACGTGCACGACCTGTTGTTTCAAAAGTTCATGGATTCATGCAGGTAACTGGTGACTCTGTTGAAGATTCTCTTGAGTTGGCAGAGTTTACACTCTCAGATTTGCAGTCAGCAACATGCAATTTTTCAGAGAGTTTCAAAATTGGCCAAGGAGGATACGCGGACGTGTACAAAGGAGAAATGCTAGGTAGAACAGTTGCAATAAAGAAGCTGCATCCTCATAATATACAAAAACAACCAGAATTTCTTCACGAGGTGAACCTTTCTAATTCTCTGTGTCTAAGTTACTTGTTCTTTTTTTTTTTTTTTTTTTGCCTTTTTGGAGGTTCATTACTTTTTTTCCACTGGCAAGGTGGTGGTTGGGGGTGACTCAAATGTTTGCATTTTTTTCCTCTCATTTTTGCTCTTGTTCCAATCTTTTTGGTTGGTTAATTCTGATTCTAAGATGCTTGACTAAATCTTATGATCAGCATGCTCATGTTTCTTTGAGTTGTCTGAATAGAGTGTTCTCTATACGATTAACTCTTCCTACTATCTTCAGGCTCAAACTCTTGGCAGACTTCACCATCCTCATCTGGTGTCATTAATTGGTGTATGTCCTGAAGCCTGGTCCCTTGTTTATGACTACTTACCTGGTGGGAACCTTCAAGATCGCCTTCTCTGCAAGAGTAATATCTGCCCTCTGGACTGGAAGACCCGAACTAGGATTATTGCTGAAATTGCTAGTGGTCTTCTGTTTCTGCACTCTTTGAATCCTGAAACAATTGTCCATGGTGATTTGAAACCTAAGAATATCCTTCTTGACTCCAATAACAGCTGCAAAATTTGTGATATCGGGATTTGTAGGGTACTTCCGGAGCAAACTCTTCGCTGTCCAAGTTTCCGACGCTATACTGAGACAAAAGGCGTGTTTCCTTATGCAGATCCAGAATACCATAGAACTGGAACCCTGACACCAAAGTCTGACATTTTCTCATTTGGACTAATCATACTTCAGTTGCTAACTGGGAGAAGTCCTGTTGGACTTGTCGGTGAAGTGAGGAGAGCAATATCTTGCGGGAAAATAGCATCCATCGTGGATTCATCTGGAGGAGAATGGTCTATGTTTGTTGCAAGGAGACTGGCAGACCTGGGCTTGCAATGCTGTGAACTGTACGGTAGGGATAGACCTGAGCTCACACCGACGATTGTGAGAGAATTGGAGCAGCTACATACCTTGGAGGACAGACCAGTACCATCCTTTTTCTTGTGCCCTATTCTTCAGGTAAGTCCTTGCTTTTCAGGTGTAATAGGTTTCTATGACAGAACTTGTTACACAATAATCTCACCCAAATCAGCTATCTAACTGTTCAAATTACTAACTAAAATAATATGTAATAACTTATCAGGGTAAAAGTCTTTTGGGGATAAACAAATAATCCTTCAGCTATTTGGTTTCAATGCAGGAGATAATGCATGACCCTCAAGTGGCTGCAGATGGATTCACCTATGAAGGCGAAGCTATTCGTGGCTGGTTAGAAAATGGCCGTGGGACTTCTCCAATGACTAATTTGACATTAACTCATTTGACACTCACACCAAACCATGCCCTGAAACTTGCTATTCGGGAGTGGCTATGTAAATCCTGAGGGATCTATGTTCTTTTTGTATACTCTAGGACATGTACAAAAGTGTACATATATATAGGTCTATTTGTGCAATTCTTCCTACCTCTTAGGTCATGGTTCCTCTGTTAAAATAGATATGCTTCCTTAGAAGCTTTTACCCTGTAATAACAATCTGGTTCGGCTTGCCACAATTACCAGATAACAACGTTTCTAGTTCTGATTCGACTCTCACTGTGAATGTTATTTCTCTCATCGGACTCCAGAGTACTAAAGATTACTTTTCTTGCTGTTATATCTGAAAAACAAAACAAACAGTATCTGCATGTTGCTCAACCCATCAAGAGCTGGCTGTTGCAAGCAAAGATTCAGGATTCAACAAACAAGAAACAATTTCAAGCATAATATGCTTTAAGAACATTAAGTTACAGAGAACATAACCATGATTGCTGCATCAAAAATCTTGAAATTCTGAAATAACAAAAGTAGACTTTGCTTAAACTGACTTTGATGATTCTACTTTTTCCACAAGAGGTGGTGGTACAGAAAAACTACTGCAAAAATATTACACAGTATAAGAAAATGCTTCCCTTAAAAAAAAAAAAAAAAAAATGTTCAAGTTCAACACGCTTGCAGGATGCGATCTGCAGTGGAAAGCAAGGAGACACTAGCCATACGCCCGGTGCGGTTAAAGGGATGTTCATCATTCATGGAGATTGAGGAGATCCTGTTTCTGTTTCTGTTTCTTTCACCATGGAGGAGATCAGATTCTTCTGTGTCAGTGGAATCCCAATCATCAAAGTCCTCCAGGATCTCCCTTTTTGGAGCCATGTTTTCTTTGAAACTTGTCCGAGGGCTATCATTTCCAGCCTCAGAAAATTTGTCCCAAGAGATTAAACTCTCCATTTCTTCGTTGCCATCTACATTTTCATTCTCATACTCGGTAGGTTGCAGTCTTCCCTGCTTCGATCTATTGGAGTATCGATTGTTTAAGGTTGGAAAGCTGTGTTCTTGGTTTCCATGCTCATTGAACTGGGAATTACATTTATCAAATGCTTTTAAAGATGATGATTCTTGTAGAACTGTGTGTTCAGAATCAGTTGTCCTAACATGGAAGCTCCCAAACCCTTCAATCCCTTTTGTTACTGTCCGAGCTCTGTCCCTCTCTTCCTTGAATAGTGTTCTATTATGAAGCAGCTGCAATATCCTGTCTGATTTCTTTCTAACAGTCAGACCCCAATTGAATCTGCAGTTTCAAATACTCAAAAGATAAATAAATAAATAAAAACACTGAGAATTCTTACATTGGAAAAGAAAAAATTAAAGAAAAAGAGAAATCAGACAAATACCCTTTCTCATCAACATGTTGAAACCTTCCTATTTCTGTAATAACATCTTTATCAGTTTGAAACTCCTCGGAAAAGCTCGCAGGTCCATGAGTTAACAAATGTTCTAACAAAATCAGAGCCTTATACGATCCCCACCAATTCTTTCTATCAAAACTCACCAATCTGAAACAAAATTAATCAAGTGAAATACTATTCTAATCAAAGCCAAGTAACACAAAATCAGAGGACATGAAATCTCCCAAAAAAAAAAAAAAAAAGAAGAAAAAAAACCTCTTATGCAGGATCTCTGCAATCCTCCAGTAATCATCAATTTCAAAAGCAGCCCTGGATATTATATTCAATATACGAGTATCAGGTGCTCCGGGATTTCCATTCGTAGCATCTTCAGCCAATCTTACATACACACAAACACCATCAGAATATTATAACAAATACATATCCATTAAAAAAAAATAATCCCAGATCATGACCTCAAAACAAACGGAAAAAAAAAATACAAAAGCTTACAGCTGAGCTGGTGTAACATCAGTCAAGGCCAATCTTGCAGTTTTGATCTTCTCCTTGAGAAAGAAAGAAGCCTGTTTCTTGAATTCATGAAAGAATGGAGACCCCATATTTGCTTCTGCTGCTGCTCCCCAAAATTTGAGATTAAGCTTGAAAGAAAATTAAACAAAACCAAAAAAAAGATAATATCAAAATTTTCTTCCAAGACTAACAAAAAAAAAGGAAAGCAGCACAAGCAAAAAAGAGGAGAAGAAAACTTAACTAATCCACAGACGCACACTTAATATTATTAAATAAATAAAACCTACCCCGTTTAATCTAACCAAGTGGAAGATGCATATGTAATCAGAAAAGAAAACAAAAGAAGAAAAAAAATTGAGCGATAAAGAAAAGGGACACTTGTTCGCTGATCTGAGCGGCGGTGACAAATTCAATGGGGGACTATAAAAAAGAACCGATTTTTATTCTTTTTTTCTTTTTTGGGTTTGGCATGAATCGAATTCGGGTATTCCAAGTTGAAACTTTGGCCAAAGTTTGGGAAGGATTTTTAGATAATGGTTTTGTAATAGCATGAGATTGACTAGTGAGTGAGAACCTAAATTCAATTTAAACCAAAAAAAAAAAAATGGGATTTTGAGAGTCACCATCTAAGATCGGCACCGGATAATACAGCGGGCTTTCCGGTTTGAATTTTGAAATACTGGCCGTTGATACTTGATGGTTCCACCTACAGTAGACAGAAGAGTTTCTTTTCTTTCTTTCTTTTTT
>JAXGGT010000169.1:11303555-11314075 GCA_035583425.1 Marsdenia floribunda | reverse complement strand
AAATAATTAGAAGAAAATGAAAAAAACTAAAAAAAGACAAAATAATTCTCAAAAGACAAAATTTAGTAAAAGTAAAAGAAAATAATTAGAAGAAAATGAAAAAAAAAATTAAAAAAAGACAAAATAATTCTCAGAAGAAAAAATTTAGTAAAAGTAAAACTTAAATCTCATGCATAAAAGAGAAAAAGTGGAGAAAGAATAAATATATATATATATATATATATATATACATACAAACATAAAAATTTTAAAAAAAAATTAATATATTTAATATAAATCATAAAACTTAATTAAAAAATAATAAATTATAAAAAGTCATTAATATTAAATAAATTTGAGAGAATGAAACATAAAGTCATGAAAAAGTAAATATATATATATATATAATAAAAAGACATTAAAAACCAAAAAATAAAAAAAAAAAACTACAAGAATGCCATTAGAACAAAAATTCTTCTAACAGCAACACTTGTAATCTTATATATAATAGATAAATATACATATATATTTAGATATTTTTAATTTAAAAATTATTATTATTATTTTTAGATTTTTTTTTCCTTCTTCTAATGTGATTTAAATTTATGATTTTTTATAATCATAAGTGATACTTATTATTAACTGAATTATTATTTTTTTAAAGGTAAAATACTTTAAAATAGCATAAGAATAATAATACTTTAACCTAATGTTTTAGGTAAGATTCTTTACTAAATAATATGACTCGAACTTATGATTTCTTTTCTTACGACTACTAATTAAAGTAATGTTTTAATTAAGATTCTTTACTAAATAATATGATTCGAACTTATGACTTCTTACAACTACTAATTGAAGTACAACGTGTTGTCAATTAAGATTGAAGATGTATTTTAAAAAATAAATTTATTAATTTTTATTATATATATATATATATATTGGGGTGTGTGTGTGTAATCAATGAAGTATTAGTAATGGGTGTGAAGGAGCAAGAGAAAAAAGGAAAAAGTAAGTTGTAGACAACAACTCCAATATCATGTTAGTGTGGATAAACAAATAAATAAAATTAGAAAGAAATATATATATATATATATATATATGTATATATGTATATATGTATATATATAAGAGGTTATCAAGAGAACATTAGACGGTATTATTAAATTTAAAATAAATAGGAAGACTTAAAAAAAGGGAAAAAAAGTCCACTTCCATATATATATATATATATATCCTCCCATCCATTCACCAAAAAAAAATATATATATCCTCCCAATTGAGAGAATTCAAAGGCCATAATCATTCAATATTTGCAAGTGGAGAACCCTCCTAAGCCACCTTCTCCACAATCTATTTGCTGACCCATTCCCCGCCACCCCCCACCCCCAAATATATATATATATATATATGTATGTATATATTGCCCTTTTGTCTTTGTTATATAGGTGCCCTTAATAATAATAATATAATTATTACTATTAGTATAATTATAATTATTCAATGTGTATGATGATATACTAATCCTTTCTTCTTCTTCTTCTTCTTTATTTTAATGATTGAAATGTTTTAATTAGTGGATACATCTTTTTTATAATTACAATATTCTTACTAATTAATAATCTTTTATCAATTCACTAAGGTATGATACATGACACTTTTTATCATAAATTTAAAAAATAAAAATAATATTATTAATTTAATTAAATTACTTGTAATTAGATAAATTGGTATTTTGATTTTATAGAAAAAGAAAGAAAAAAAATTATATATATATATATATATATTTTTTGGAGGATTAGATGAGAAAAATATTACTTTTTTTTTTTTTTTTGGTTCATGATTCTCATTAATAAATCAAAAATTGCATTTATTTTAAAACAATCTTAATTAATTATGTTTTGATTAATTTATAGTGAAGTTTAGCTTGTTTTCTTTTGTAATATTATTATGTCACGTCTTAGATAGTAACATGATTATAATTTTAACTTCATCCACTTTTATGTGGAAAATATATTGAGTTCACAATAAATATTTAAATGTATTTTTTATTCAATATTAAATCATTTTATATTTTATATGTGGGATTAATCAAGAATATCATAAAAATTTGTAAATTATGTTTATTACATATATAGTTTATTTATTGTCATTATATTAAAGAATTTTACACATACAATTTAAATTTAATTTAGATTAATTAGAACAGTTATTTAAATAAGAAATGTTGGAAATTAATATTATTATTATTATTAGTGAGAAAGAAAAATGTGGTTTTCTTTTTTATTTTATTTGTTTGTATGCTAATGGAATAATTGCATAGTTGATCATTAAGTCAAAACATCATGTTGACAAGAAATTATGGGAAATGCTGGAGAATTCCAAAATCTTGAATGAGAATTTTTCAAACAACTTCTAGAAACAACATCGAAATTAAATTAAAATAAAATAAAAGAAGATAATTTTGCCATTAGTTATCAAATTCTAATAATACTACTTTCATAATTAGCAAAAAAAAATTATGATAAGAAATATTTTAAAATATTATCTAATTTATTAATAAAATTATATATATATATCGATTTATTATTATTATTTTTGAAATTTGAAGCATCTTTGTCTTTATCGTGTCTCAAACTCATGACTTCTTAGATCATAAGTGAAATTGTTACTAACTGAAATACACATTCTTGACATATATCAATTTAATTAATTCTTTAAAACTAATATTGTTGTTTTTCATATGCCAATATTAATAGTTATTATACTAATAACTTTTTTAAAAAAAAAATATTAAAACACTCTTAATTATTTAGAGTAATGAAAAAATATGTCAAGGTGTTTTGTAAATTTATATAATCATAAATTTAAGTCATATTCAAAGCATAAAATCTAAAAAAAAAAAGAAAAGAAAAAAGAAAATACTTATGTTTGAGTTTGGGAGAAGGCTACTAGGCTTGTCAACGGGTCCAATCGAATCCAAAACTACTAGTTTCGTACCTGATGAGAAAATATTTTTGTGATCAGTACCCTATCCGATACTCGTCAAGTCAAAAAAATTTATACCCATACTCGATCCCATCGAGTCTCTAGTCCGAATCGGATATACACTATTAGAAATTTTATTTTTTTTAAATAATAATTATTTTAAATTGAATATTTATATTTTTAAATAACATGTAATATAACTTATATTATTATAATAAGTTATGATATATAAAATATAATTTAATTATATTAACAATTAATAATTCATACAAATTAAATTATAAATTAAAATATTATGTTTTAAAAATTATAAATTTATGAAAAAGAATATAAAGTTAAAATTAATATATATATATATATATATATATATAAACTCAATATATTTTTATTAATTTAATAATAATAAAAAAAAAGATCTTTCAAACACGTCAACACTATAATTAATATAATATATGAAATTTTATATATTTTAATTTTAAAAATTATTAAATCGGATATATATCAAGTAATGTATTTATAATTTCGTATCTAAACTCAATTAATATTTAATTTTCAAGTACGGGTACGATTTAAATACAAGTATGGAAAAAAATTAAACTTGTACCTGGTATTTTTATGATTAGATTCAGATACAATCCGAATATTTTGGATCTATTAACAAATTTAGAGGATTTTTATAACTGGATCTAGGTACGATCCAAATATTTTGGACCCATTCACAGCCGTAGAGGAGGCCGGGGGGGGGGGGGTGGGGTTGAGAGGGGAACGTGTGGTATCTAATAACTCGTCAAAACTTCAAAAGTGGGTTTTCCCTATTACGAAGGTGGACTTTTTTTTATTCTGCTGGCACCATCTTTTGTTGACCTCTATTGCTATCCACTTCAGCCAAACAAATTTTACATATGTCATGCTATACACCACCACACGTACCCCCCACCCCTTCTACCATTTTAATTTTAGCTCAGCCCCTTCTTCTTCCATACGTGCCTCCCAAAATGGAAGATGGCAACATAGCTAGGGAACATTATACATGTCAATTCCTCTTGCACAAATGTCCATTCCTTACCCTCTCAATACCACCTATTTATATATATATATGATAATTTTAGTTCGATTAATTCAATTAAAAATTTATTTTTATTTATAACATTTTATTATTATCATAATTTAAATTCATAGTGTGATGAATATTTATTTTTGATGTGGTAAAAAATTGGTAATAATTCTCAGCACTTTCTTGGATTGGCCTATTTCCTGGAAACAGAAATAACGAGGGATTTTCTCCTCGTATAAACCTTTGACGATCAAGTTAGTATCAAGAACGGAGGAGAAAATAGGGTTTGCATGAAAGGAAAAAGGAAGAGGATA
This sequence comes from Marsdenia floribunda, assembly GCA_035583425.1. Classification (NCBI taxonomy): domain Eukaryota; kingdom Viridiplantae; phylum Streptophyta; class Magnoliopsida; order Gentianales; family Apocynaceae; genus Marsdenia; species Marsdenia floribunda. Next base: position 11,309,743 of record JAXGGT010000169.1, on the reverse strand, counting down.
TTTGCCTTAATTGATAAGAACATGCCCCTTTCAGTGAGAAGGAGCCTTCCTTTTATAAGTGTTTTGAATTATACCTCGTGATTTGTGCATATTTGACAAGTGTCTGTTGACACTCCCTTGATTTATTGTCATGAAGCCAAGTGCCCCATTAATGAACTTCAAATTGGTTTTCAAAATAAAAAACCTTTTATCCACTTGAATACATGTGTCAGGCAGTGTGTCAGGGATGTCACGTCAAGTTAGTCGTGCCACGTATGCCTAAAAATATTGAGGCAGTGTAGTCAGAGTACATCTTTGAGTCGAGCTTTGAGTCCAGTTCGACTCAATCTATATGTATCGATCGGACTGTAGAATCCCATCGTATGAGTTGGGCTCTTTGTTTTGCTTCTTTGATGTGGTCGCCATACTTCGTCAAAGTCGAGTGGATGGGTATTGAGATGCATCGATGTCGGGGTTCAATACTTGTAATTGTTAATTTATTATTCTGTGATTATATTATCCGCTCAATTTTGAATATATATATATATATGTGTGTGTGTGTGTGTGTGTATTTCTCCAATTCTTGACGTGAATAATAAGGGTAGGCAAACTTTTATCAACTTGTGGGGTTTCCGGTCCTCTTCCGTTAGCAATACTCTTTTACTCTCTTATCCCTAATTATCATTATTTTTTAGAAAACAACAGAGCATCCTAGCTAAGCTACCAAGTTCGCCATCTGTACCAAATGAATAGACACACACACACACAATATTTCTCATTTAGCACTCAAGAGACTTGGTCATATTTTCCCATAATTCCATATATATATATATATATATATATATATATATATATATATTGTGATGTCCCGTCAAATATTGTAAATATATATATTACATAATATATATTATTAATTCGAAATATCTATATTTTTTTATATAAAAAAATATATGGTGTGAAGTAATTGACTATATATAAGTATCACTAAATCTATAATACCATTATGAACATGTGAACTGAATCGTAATATATATATATATTTTAAAAATATTTTTATTTTCATTCGTTTATTTATTGGACATCATGATGTATTCAGACATGTTTAATATTTAAAAATTGAAGGTATTAAAATTATTCTTTTAAAATTCTATTGTACTAAAAAACATTTCGAGTTACTTATGTAGTATACAAAAATATACCATCTTATATATATATATATATATATATATATATATGTATATATATTTCAATCAAATTCAGACATATTTTATATATGAAATTGATGTATCTAAATATATGTTAAAACAACTATAATCAAGCTTCGATTGATAAGCAAAATCTTTATGGAAACACCACATGAAAATACTACTGAATATATATATATTTAAAAAAAAAAAAGAACGACTAATTAGTAAATATATAGGAAGATATTGTTTTGTATGATGATATATGAAAGATATGTATATATATATATAAAAATGAAAGATATGTATATATATATATATATATATATGAATGATTGGAGAATGGCGTGCTTAATTGACAGCCACCAAGCAAACACAATCCACAGGGTTTGACTCTACACAAAATCATGGCCAATCATCGTCGCTGTCTATGGCCGTCAGCACCACCACCACCACCTCCATCTCCACCTCCATCAACATCCAATGCCGCTGCAAGCTCAACCACTATGTGTAACACACACACACACACACTATCTATCTATCTATCTATCTATATAAATGTATACATATCTTCCTCATCTATTCATTGTCTATATGCACGCCATTGCCAGCAGCCCCATTCCATTATTTTCAGTGTACTGTTTTTTTCTTCCATATATTTGTTGCTAGCTCCATCCAACTATAGCCCAGAAAACCCACCACCCTGATCTCAATTATTTTTTCCCGGCCGGGATGAAATAATTAAGTTGATAGAAAAATGTTGAATTTATATATATATATATATATATATATATTTCATCATCACTTATATATATGTAAGTCGATAAGATTCAAACAGGCAAACTTACAAATAATTATCTAATACTGTATTACATTTTTAGATCGAACAAAATATTTTGAATTTATATATATATATATATATATACATATTTTATCAGAACCGTATTTATTTAAAGAAATTCAAAATTAGGGTGCCAAATTTGACAATTTTTTGCAAATTAACCAAATAAGTTGCTCTTCTCACAGTCAAGAATTTGAACCTAATTTTATAATTCCAAAATATGGGGTTTGAGTCTGCATGAATACATACAAGGGTAGAATGGTACTTAAAACACTAGCCTTGCTAATTACCAATTACTACTAGGTTCTCTTATGATACACTTCATGGTCACTAATTAATTAATTTTCATTAGATTACTGATAAGATGTTTAATCCAGTTGGTAATAATTATACTTATGATTTACGAAGTCATGAGTTTGAATTATTTTAAAGGCTAAAAAATCTTAAAGGATATATAATAATAATAATCACTTTAATTAGACTGAGTTTTGGCTCTTTTTAATTTCTTTCTTAGTTTTTCTACTCTTCTATATATATATATATATATATATATATATATATATCTATAGTTATCCATTTATGGATTCATATTAAAAGAAATTCCATTGTATTGATTTTCTTTCTCTCTCATATATATATATAGTCATTTTGATTAGCAAAAAATATATATATATATAGTCATTTTGGGGCTTAAAGTCTTTGAATTACTGTTGGAAAACGATGGAATAATTCCCTCAATGATGAGCAGCTTTTGTTGAACATTTTAATGGCAGCTCTCTCTCTCTCTCTTTTTCTCTCTCTAAGAAAAAAGAAGAGCCAAAATAATGCCACAAAGTTTCTATTCAAAGTTTGACAAATAACATGGCAAGTTTTCCATATTCATGCTGTTACATATGTAACGATCTAAAACACAAGATGAGTTTAAGCATTAATACTAAATTCAAAATATTTCATTTGGCATAATTAAGATTGTTATTAAAAATTTTATATCGGATTATAGTTGCGTCACGGGCTCATAGACTCAGATCGTAGCAGTTGATATTAAAGCGAGTAACTAGTTCAAATTATGTGATTTAAGTGTGCTCTAATTAAAATAATTATTAAATAATTTAACTGTGAATATCGACAAATTCAAAATTGAAATATGTTATTATTATTATTATTACTTGCGAAAAAGGAAATATTATAACATAATATGAGTTTAGTACAAATTAGAAAATAGTTGGGAATTATAGAAGATCCTTTATTACATATAGTACGAGGGTAATTTAGACCCTTTTTTATTTTACTTTAGTGAAAATAAAGAGTACAAATATCGAATTAGTATATATATATATATTAATATATATTAAATATTATGTTGGTTTTCTTTTTATTAATAATAAAAAGGAGGAAATTTATTTTTATATATTAGGCAAGAAAAGTAAAGTTCTCGGTCAACAAATTAACTGGCCAAGGAGGCTACCAATATGGTAATAAAATAAAATAAAATAAAAATAATAATAATAATAAAAGCTTTGCTTTGGTACGTAGTCGTTTCAAACTTTGCTTTGGTACAGAGAATTTTGGACAATACAACACAAGGTATAGGTCAAAACCTATTATGCATACAAATGAAATAAATCCATGTTTTCATTACCAAAACCTTAAAAAATTGATATTTAACTCTGTTCCTGTAATTCAACATTTAATTAAAAGGAGGCATTAGTCAATTATATGAACTGAAATATACATTAAATAAACAATAGCTTAGACTTTTATATTAAATATATATATATATATATATTGTGAATTACGTATATTCTACCACTTTTGAATCTGACAGTCTGTAATATAATTATATTTTTAATAAGATTTATAATCAATTAATAATTTATAGAGAGATCCCTGGAATTAAATCGCGTCATGGGATAGAGAGATTTATGGAGGGAGATCCCTAAAACTACGGCAAACAGCACAAGGTCGTTTTTGGTGAGATTTGAATCTCGTCTCTTACTTGAGGAGTAAGTAGAGACACTTAAGTAAGGAGAATCACATTACTGAGCTACCAACTTGTTCTCAATGTATTGTTGTTGGGATATGTGTATATATATAATCTCTTCAAAATAAAAGGAAAATTTGACACTTGGGGTTAAAGCTTACCTCCCGTAAGAGACCAACTCAGCTCGAGCGGGGATTAATCTGAATGTAGACATGACTTAAAAGTTCCTCCCATTGTTAGAATCCATTCCGGACACTTCGTCCACTAAAAATATATATATATATATATATTGACAGTTGGACCAAAGAAGAGGAGAGGCCTACAAAGAGTAAACCATCATATTTATTATAATGGGGGCCCATGATCTTTAACAACAAAATGGGGAAAAAAAAAAGGTCCCCTTGGGAATTTATGAAAGCAAGCCCATATTCTTCTTGAATGCATAAATGAGATGAAAAAAATAAGCCCAAATAAACCTTACAGCCCAATAATAATAAATGGACCGAGCGTCACTTTCAGAAAGTATACTCTCTACAAATAAAAACAGATCGTTAGATCCGATTGTACACTGTTAAAAAGTACTGCAACAAAATCATCAGCACCCGTCAGCTTTGGCCCTTTCTCTTTTCAAGAACAATAACATTCACTTAATTTATTTTTATTTAAAAAATAAATCAAGTAACAAAAATTTTAATTCTTTAATGTCACTATTTTTTTTTTAATTTTTTTTTGGTTGAAATTACTATTTTCTTAAAAAAAATAAAAATTATTATTATTTTTTTTAAAATATTCATAGTTTTGATAAGATCTGGTGCATTAGTGCTAACACGATAGCTTTGGGGCAATAATAATAATAATTTTGTGTTTGGCATTTGGGGAATCATATGGGCTAATCAAGAATTCCATTACAATCCAAATAGGGATTAGCTGTATACCTTTAACCAACCACCCCCCCCCGCCCCAAAAAAAGAACCCTTTATTTTCTTTGTTTTCATGTGAACCCACAATATTCTGTGGCTTCCCCTACCTGTCTTTTTGAAAATGACACAAATCCACCGTCCACTTCTGCTGGAGTAATAGTACCCTCAGGTGAATTTCACTTTGCTACACTACACTGTATACCTACTTCCTCCACCCGGAATGGATGGGTGGTATGGTATGGTATGGTATGGTATATATAGAATTTACAATGACAATTAACCATTTTTGGATTTCTCATGCTCCACTCCACTTACTTAGCCATGGTAAAGAAGTGCCAATAATAATGTAAAAAGCCAATTATACCCTCCCAAGATCCCTTCATTACTTGTCCAACTTTATATAAATTTGTCAAACAATTTGTAAAGATTGCAAATGAATTTCCGTATTGGCTGATAAAAAAGGGGGTAAAAATTGATTTCTTTTTTTAAAACCAATGATTTTGCTTTGCTTCTGAAAAAGTTAGCAGATTAAAGGTATAATATATAATATATAATATATATATACACACACACAAAAGCATTGCATCACCGGAGTGTAACCAAGAAGTGATGACGCGATCTGAGCTGCTTCTTCTTCTTCTTCTGCTTGAAGATCAGATTCTGAAAATAGTCGGAATTTACAGGAAAGCAATACAAAAGAAAGAAACCCAGACAACATTCAAGAGTTGTACAACACTCCTATTAACTTAATATCATCATATAATGGAAGAGAAAAGAGTTTCAGATGAATCCAAAGATGTTTTCTTTTTTACACAGTTACTACACAAACAGCAGCAATGGAGAAATCAAGAAGAATAAAAGAACCTAAGCCTACAAAGAAAATGTGCAAAATTAGTGTTCTTGACCTAATTATTACAGACATAAACACAGAATTAATGTCCTTTCCTCGTCGAATCCAAGAAGGAAAAATGGCTGTTCTTGAAGGGGCCTTGAAGATGATTTTGCTCGGTGTAAAAGGAAAAAAAAAATGGGAGTAATAAATTAGAGTAGTTCCAAAACAATCAGTGTCATATCAAAAGATAAAATCCTATACACCACAAAACCAAGAATATCCTCAACAAACCATTCTCGGCCGCAGTTCCAGATCTCATTTCTAATCCCGGCGGTGAAGATAAATGACTCGGTGGGCCGTCAAGCCCAGGTGAGGTCGCCGGTGAGATAGAAATATCAGGTGGTTGAGCTCCCACTAGTCCTCCACCACCAGGTTTATTTACTTCAATTGG
>JAXGGT010000169.1:11292828-11303248 GCA_035583425.1 Marsdenia floribunda | reverse complement strand
TCAGAGAAAGCGTCATCGGTGGGAACAAAAAGCGTGATCCCAGCTCTGCCCTCAGCTTCTTCGAACTCTTGCTCCACCAAAGAAGCCGTTAGCATTGACGCCACTACGTTGAAGCTGTGGCCGTCAATGAGGGCTTTGGTGATGTTTAGTCCTAAAGGGGGTCGAGTTTCGGAGGCCATGAGGTTGATATCAGATGGGATTAGAAACGAATTAATCGAAAAAATTGAGATATTGTAGGGAAGGGTTTTCACGGGTGACAGAATGGTGGCGTTGGAAGTCGAAGAGTGGATAGTGATAGCGTTGGTGATGGGGTTCCTGGTGATGTTAACGGTACCGGAGTTACTAGAAGCCCGACCGGTTGTCTGAAACAGGGTAGTGACAAGCTTTCCGTTAGGTGGGATGAGGCGGAGGTCGGACCAAGAGAGGTATTCGAGGAGAACGTGGTAACGGAGGATGTCGGCGAGGTTAATCGAAGACGGGGATGAGGGAGAGGGAGAGGGAGAGAAGTGGTGGTTAGCAAGATCGGAGGAGCGGACGAAGGTGTTGGGAACAACCAGAAGCGTGACGGAGGTCCGGCGGCTGAGATCGGCGGGAACGGAGGTGGTTGATAGTAGGCTGTTAAAGTCGGAGAGATCGGGGTAAGAAGATAAGATAGTGGAGATGTCAATGGCGAAAATGGACATGTAAGAGAGTGAGAAAATGAGAAAATAGGGGAATGTAATAGGGGTATAATGGGAAAAAGAAAATCTGGTAGCCATTTTCTTTCTTGGTAGCATTCTTGGACTGAGAAGTGAAGCAGAGAGAGAGAGAGATTGTGAAGGAGAGAGTAAGAAAGTGAGTGAAGAACTAGTGGGCTGGAGTTGGGGGAGGTAGGGGTGGGTAGGGATGAGTTGGTGATGACAGTGCATGATGATGGAGCATGATAATATTTAGAATTATATTTTACATACATTATATATATATAATGAATGGACATTCTTTGTACAACACTTGGCTTGTGAATATTTTCTTTCTAATTATTATACTTATATGCTTAACTCTAATTAAAATTATATTAAAGGCATACAAATCTCAATATATTTTTAATATATTAAAAAAAAATCGAATATTATTATAAACTGTTAACATATTTTAAGTGCATCTCATTGGTTTAAAACGTATTATTGAGTAAAAGACCGTTCAGAAATTTCTTAGGTGACTAACGAGATATGTATTTATAAATTTTATAATGAAAAAAAATGTAAATTTTCTTTACATACTCATTTAATTTTAAATTTTTACTTATTAGTGAATAATATTATTTTAAAAACAAGACAACTACTAAAATAAAATGTGGTGTGAAGCTTCAACTACAAGCCTAAAGAAAGAGAGACAATGGAATACTAATTAAAAAGAGGTATCATGATTAATAATTATAGGAATACAAATAAGTCAATTCATGATGCTTCTAAAAATCTTTGTCCTAAATTCAACTTAATCAGACATCTTTCCAACTAATCTGTAATTGAATTGAATTGATCAGTTTTTCTAAATTTCATCATTCTCAAGGTTTAAACACTAAATTTTAACCCTAAGGCATTAGTGAGTTGGTAAGATGTGCTCCTAGCTTAAGTGAGGTTGCGGGATCGAAACCGCACTCACGTATGCAGCCGTTTAAAAACTTGGGGTCAGAGCTTACCTCCCGTAAGGGACCTACCCGACTCGAGCGGGGATTAGTCTGAATGTGGACATAGCTTAAAGGTTTCGCCTATAGTTGGGACCCATTCAGGACACCTCGTGCACTACGCAAAAAAAAAAAAAAAAAAAAAAAAAACTAAATTTTACTTAAAAAAGAATTACAATTTTCAGTCCCTTGAATCAATAAGTTATTAATATTCTCTCTCTATATATATATTGTGAAATTATCAAATATTTAATATTATTTTGATTTATTTAAATTTGACTCAAATTATGTTTATAAAATTTAACTCTTACTCTATCCCTTGCTATTAAGGAAAATCAATATAATCCAAGAGCTATTCAAGATTTTTTTTTTTTTTTTTTTTATTAGACTATTCGGCATTCGAAGACATTGCTTCGATTAATCTAGATTCAATTAAAGTTACACCCGCATAATTTAACTCTTATTTTGAAGTCTTCCCGTGACTCTTATATAGTGCTCATAATGAATATTAATCTCATAATAATACATAATATTTATTCATAATGCACTTATTTACTCGTGCCAAAAAAAAAAAAAAAACTTTTATTCAAGAATTGTGAGGCTCTAAAGAATGAGGGGAAATCTATGCTTATTGCAGTGCTATTTGAGAATGTTTTGTGATGATTCCGTAACTGAGGACGATGATAGTGAATAGATATCCATTCACCAAAAAAACAAGAAGTGCTGTTTGACAAGCCCAATGGGCTTTTGGACAAACCCAAAGCTAATAATCAAGCCCATTTTTAATCCACATGCTACAAACTCCCTACGTGTCGATTGTCATGGAAATGCCTTGTTACCATTTTTTTTTTTTTTTCTTCGTGTACAAGGTATCTTAAATGAATCTTAATTATGAGCGGTACTTTTAAGTCATGTCCACATTCAAACTAATCTCCACTCGAGCCAAGTGGGTCCCTTGCGGGAGGTAAATTATAGTCCCAAGTTTTTAAATGGTTGCATAAATAAGTATAATTTCGATTTCGTAACCTCACCTAAGCTAAAAGAGCACCTTACCAATTCACCAGGTTACCTTGTTTCCTTTTGATCTCTCTCTCTCTCGGGAAGAAATTAAATAATTAGTACTTATTTCTGGATTTGATTCATTCAATTTCAATGAATTTGGGGATTTATAAGTGTTGACAAATCCGACTCAAGAATGAAAAAGGAAGATGTCAACCTTAGACTCAAGACTTTTCTTTTGTTTTTTTTTTTTGATAGTTACCTTAGACTCAAGACTAAAATTAATCTAAAATTAAACGGAATTAAATTAATTTTTTTTTATCAGATTTTTTTTTTAATATCTATATGATACTCTCTTCCACATTGAAAGTGTGTATATATATATGTCATGATATATAAACATAGAATTAGGTGTTGACTATCAATTCGAGATATTATTTTTAATACAATAAGGACAGTGTCAAATAGTTGACCGTGAGTGTTGTCGAATCATAATCCCTCTACCTATTCTCTATTTTGCCCCAAGATTTTGACTCTAAATTTCTTAAAAGAAAAGATAATGAATGAATACATGTGTGATCATAAGAAATATGTTGATAAACTTTTTATCGAATCTATTATTTATAATCATATATTAAAAAAAATGTATATAATTTTTGTGTGGGTCAATCATAACGTAAGACTCATAAATTAAATTTTTACGTAAGAAATAAGTAAAGTCAAGATTATCGTACTTGTCATTGTTTTTAATTTTCTCCAATTTTGTGCCAACAATATAAGGAAAAAACAGACAAAGAAAAGGAAATATAGAAGTATTTGCTACAATCTACCAATAAAGATGTGTGTGTATATATATATATGTATGTATGTATATATAAAAGGACTTTTATATTCTTATAGATAACCAGGTAGGTTCCTCTTCTCGACCTAAAGCTGACTACCTTTACTTGATAATGTTCCAAAAAGATGAGATTTATTATAAAAATAGATTTAAATATGCATATATATATATATATATATATATATATATATATATAAATTCTAATAGTTATATAAATCATTGTACGTCTCTTTATGATAAAACCACCAAGGCATTAATTGTTTTTAGATGTTGATAATGTCTATGTCATATGTGTCCAAGGAGGACAGACCACATCGTAGAAACACAAAAACAGAGAACCAAAAAATGGTGGTTAGATTGACCATTATAACCTCAAGAAACAAAGTAGTATTTTGTAATTTTTTTTTTTTTTTTTTCCAAAATTATGAAATTTTACTCGTTTTCAATATAACTCAAACTAATAACTTTTTATAATTATAAGTAAAATTATTATTATTTCTAATGTAATTTAAACTTATGACCTCTTATCAATAAAATGATAATTTGGATTTTTTTATAATTATTATTATTAAAAAAAAAAAAAAAAAGAAAGAAAGAAAAGAAGAAAGAGTTGGGTAATCTAATTCAACCCTTGAGAGTTACTTCATTGACCTATTCTTTGTTGGAGCCCTCCACCTAGAAATATCATCCTAAACCACAACTACAAATTATTAAATTATTCTAGTAATAACTCATATATATATATTCATTTTTAAAATTTTAAATTAATGAAAAATTGTATTGTATTTAATAGTTTATTAAATGAAAAATTGGTTATTTTAGTTCTCATATTATTATCGTTTGGACAAACAGGTTTCTCTTTTTATTTTTTGGACAATCGAATCCTCATTTTATTTTTAATTGGACAAATGGATCCTTTTCACAAAATTTTGATAATTTTTAACCATCGAAATTCATGTGTCAAGTATGTGTGTGTCTCTTAAACTTTGTCATTTATAATCCCATTAACTAATTAAAATCTTAATAAATTCTCATTTCTTCTAATAAAATTATCTAGAAAAAAAAAATCGAAATGGAAAAAAAAAATTTTAAAAAATTGAATGAAATTGAAAGAAACAAGGGTTTCATTAATAGGTTAATGGGATTATAAATGACAAAAATATTCTTGATGAGACATATATATATGCTTGGCATGTGAATCTTGGGGTTAAAAATTATAAATTTTTTTATGGAAGGATCCCTTTGTCCAATTGAAAATAAAATGAGGATTCAATTGTCTAAAAAATAAAAATAAAGATCTATTTGTCCAAACAATAATAATATAAAGATTAAAATAACGAATTTCATATCAAATACATTTCTTCATCAATATATGTCCATACAAAATGGCTTAAAAACACAAAGGGTAAAATGGATTTATATATAATAAACCTCTAATATTCTTGGGGGAGCAATCTACTGCCCGAGTACCAACTATGCTACGCCCCTGGGGGCTAAACTTCTAATATTCTTCATGGATGGGAAGTGGTGATTATTGTGATAGTAAATCTTTACTTATAACTATAAAAGATTATGAGTTCCAGTTATATTAATATCTTATTAAAAGACTAAAATAACATTTGACGACAAGAAAATATTACTTGAATAGTAAAAGTCTCACTTATGATGCCGCTTAATTGACTCGGACAGTATACAATTAAGTTATATTTTCTTATTAAAAAAAAAAAAAAATCTCATAATTAAAAATTAATAATAATAGCTTTTAATTTTTTTTTTTTTATAAAAAATAATTAATGAATATTAATGGTTAAATATATTATATATATATATATATATAAATCTCGAAGTCTTTAACCTAAACATGAGACATAAGTACATAATTGAGTTGATTTTATCTTCATTTATAATTTAAATTAAGAGGTCATAAATTTAAATTATCGGACGAAAAAAAAAAAAAAAAAAAAAAAAAAAGGGTAAACGGAAGTACGAAGGGTAGTTGACGGGTAAAAAGGGCGCCCAAAATGATAGGCGATAGTCGTTTTCTTCTTCTTCTTCTTCTTCTAAGTTTTGAAGTGGGCTAATGGATGACCATCCTTTTCTTCTTCTTCTTCTTCTTCTTGCTTCTCTTCGTGGTATTCGTCAAAGCAACAGAATTCAAAACTTCCTGTATTAAATTTATTTTCCCAGCTTCTCCTGATTTATTAATATACTGAAGAATCTATTACTATTTCCATTCAGATTCAAGAATAGAAATTGGTCCAAGTCTTCTGCTTCTTTGTTTGAAGGCCGCCACAAGTTAGAATATATCTTGCATGCACATAAAGACTTTATCTTTGTTGTTGTTCTTCTTCTCCTCCTTCAGTACTTGTGTTACAACTTACAACCCAGTTTTCTTTTTCAGCTTAGAGGTAAAAAGAATTCTTCTGTTATTGATTGCTTTTTTTTTTTCTTTTTTTGGTACCTTGAGGATTTGTTGTAAAATCAATCGATTGTCAGTTAATTTTGCTTTATTTCATATCCCTTTGTTTTGTGGTATCATTTTGTTTCTGATGAAAAATCAGATATATTTCAAAGGAATCCACTTCTTGTTTCTGATTAACAGGGATTTTTGTTTCTTTCTTTTTTTTTGGTTCATTGAATTGGCTGTACGTTGATACTGCATATTAAAGTATTATCACTATAAGTATGACGGAGAGTAGGAAAGCCATTTATTTGATCCCTTCTGAAGTTTTGATTATTGTACTTTCTTTTAACACCCTGTTTGATTGTTACTATCATGTTTTATACAATCATCGCTACAACCAAGTAGATATCTGAATAGGTAAAAGATATAAATTGCAGATCTGATGTATGAGAAAAGGTGTAACTTTATTGGTTAGAGGAACCTTATTAGATAAGCGTTGGTAATTGATGACTTTGGATTTTCTCCTTGTGATTTTGGTACTCTGATGAATAAGTCTATCATCTTTACACGTTTTCTTTTTAAAATTTTCTGTATTGTCTGTCTGCTTAGAAGATGGGTCATTATCAATCTTCATGATCTTCAGGATAAAAACCAAATTAGCAGTTGATATGATTATTGAGAGGATATTTGGATTTTGTTGTTTTAATCAGGCAAGACAGGAAGACGATAGAGAGAGGTGGAACTTGATCATTCAGTAGATATATAAAGATGGGAAAGAACATGAATACCGAGCATGTGGATGACAAACTTGAGCATATTAATCCTAGTTGCATGTGGGGAATTATGCATGTCATTGACTATCATCACTGGCATTGTAATCTCAAAAGGTTGCTTTCTCATGGAAAGAATCAAGGAAGACGTGCCAAGAGTGAGTTTCCCATACTTGCAATTATCCTTATTTTCTAAACTGTTGTATTAGAGTATTTTGATGATGGTGGTAACTGGTATTATGGAACTGTAATAATAATGTCTGTCGAGGAAAATCAACGTTATGTCATCTAATCTTTAGCACTGTTGCCTTGATGAACCAATGAACATTCACTAGATTTTCAGCTTTATTTTTTTCAAGTTGAGAGCAACAATTTTTTTTTTCTTCAGTTCTTTTGCCTAGAGGTAACATTTCCCAGGACTTTAGGGATCCTAGTACATTTAGATTTTAGATTCAAGAACTAAAAGCATCTCGATCATCCCAATTTCTTTCAATCCCTAGAAGGTTTCAGAACAATTTGAATAAAGCTGTGCCAGGAATTCCTTTACTTCACAGGTTACATCATTAGGCCATTAATAATATCAATTTCTGCTTACAGTTGATGATTGATCACTAAACAATGTGCAGTATATTTTTGACTTGCATGATCCTGGGTTCAAGTATGGTTCAAGAATGTTCTTTAAATGGAGTTTAGGTGTACATGTGGTGAATTTATCGAATTACATAGAGAATGTTTGGTTGTGATGTTCTCTTTCAGTATCTTATGAAATTGGTCCGTTTTCACATAGGCCATGGAAGTCCCAAAAGAAGAGCAACTCACCATGATTCTGGTGAAATGCATATGCTTCTACATGAAGAGGAAAGAGTCTCTCCTGTAAGTTTGATGACTACATTACTTTTCCTGCTGTTACTTGTTTGAGTGAAAAACTAGGGATGTTCAGGCTATTCATTTCTTTTGCTGGTTAAATCTCAGGTTGATCGAAGTCATAAAGGGTCTGCTTCAATCTACAAAAGGTCTCTTAAAGCTCGAATCAAAGCATTGATTGCTGATCAGACACAAAAGGAAGGGAATGATAAACGACGTGGTCCAAGATTGGAAAGGACTTATGCAATCCACCATCTTGAACCTTCAGATCATGGGTTTGGTGGAGGAACCAAAAATCTCCAGGATCCAACAAGAAAACCAGATGCAGGTGGGGAGGAATTCAATAAATTGGGTAACATGACTTCAGAGGACAAACTTAAGGAGCATGCAGATGTGCTAGAAATGTTTAAAGTGAAGAAAGATTTATTCCTTGAAATGTTAAAGAATGCAGATAATGGCATAAAAAAGCTCTCTCGTACATTGCCTGCTTCGAATGCAAAGTCAAGATTGACCAAGTCTGGATCATTTCCTGCTGGTAATTTGTCACGGAGAGGAAACCTCGGTTCTAGTAAACTCAAGCATAAGCAGAATGAAATTTGGCCAGCTCCACTAGGAGAGAAATATTCAATAGATGTATTGTATAACTCTAAGAACTTCTTATCGAGGTCAGGGTCTTCTGCAGGCAGTAGTGGCGGAGTCAGGCTTGGTCGAGCATTAAGTCTTATTTTACAAAGTACAATTGAATCAGAAAAAGAAAGGCCTACAGATTTTGTCATTCCTTTAAAAGAAAACAGGAAAGCATTTGAGTTTGAAGAAGTGGAAGGTAAGAAAGAAACCAACTCCTCTCTTTCAGTCCTTGGCGAAGTTTCTAATGTAGAAGGATCTTCTACGGTAGAAAAAGATTTTGCCGAGAGCTCTGCAGACAGTAGAATGAATAGAGATGATGGAAAGATCTCCTGCAGAAGCCATGAAAGAGATGATATTGGTTGTAGGAATAGTACATTTTCCTACAGGAGAAGTTCCTCTTTAAATGAATCACTGGACAAGTATGCTTCATTGTTTGAGAGCAATTTTGGGAAGGAAGTGAAATTGCGTTCTTCCAAGAGCTTAAGGTTGAGTAATGAAAACGAGAATAGATCAAGAAAAAGTAGTCCTGCTCTCTACAAAAGAATTCGGTCTCTGTCTCAACAAGATGAATTCTATTATTTTCTTGAGAATGTAGTCCAAGTTGGAGGTATTTTTGGAGATTGGCCAATCACATCTGTCAAGGAAACCAGTAAAGACGATAATCAGAATGGTGAGTTAAAACCTAAAGGCTTCTCTACCAGCACAGGAGATTGTGTAGCACCGGATGAGACTAAAGAGCCACAAAATGAAAATGAAATGATAGAGAAAATTAATGGTATCCAGCCAGTTGATAAATCAGCTGAATCGGAAGAAAGTATTGCTGATGAATGTAGAGGTAGAATGGAAGATCTTCCTGAAAAACTCACATTTCATGAAAGCAATCCTTTCAGAGATGAAGAAGCTAACAACTCAGAAAGTACCTACAGGAAATTCCCAGAATCATCATGTCCTGTTGCTGCCTCCAAGAACAACTCCCAAGATGAAGCATCGCCGAATGTTTTTCCCCATGAACAACTAGGTATGGGAAGCAGATGTGACAGCCTCTACGAGGACTCCTCAATCAACTTGCATGATGGTATTGACAGAGTTTCTTCATCATTGCTCGATAGCAGGGACATTGTCATTCCTGATCACTCAAATGCCATGGAGAAGAATACACCTAATGAGAAGGATGATAATGATCTTGAGTATGTAAGGGATCTCCTTGAACGTTCAGGCTTCACTACGAATGCACTGAGATGGAAATGGCACTCACTGGATCAGCCACTCAGTCCTTCTGTGTTCGAGGAAACAGAGGTGCATTGGCATCAAGAATTGGAATGCACAAAAGAAGAAGACTTGTGGAGTTATTATCATCACCAGCTCCTATTTGAGTTAGTTAATGAGGAATTGGCTCGTTTATGCGATGAATCCTGGACTTATTATCCTAAGGCCATTTCTTCTAGCTGTCATGTTCGTCATTTTCCCATAGGAGATCGACTTCCCCAGGAGATCTTTAGCCGCATTGTCTCATTGATGAGCTTAAAGCCAGAGCAAATGGAGTCACTGGACTCTGTTATTGGTTTTGACTTGAAGAAAAATGATGGTTGGATGAACCTGCAACTGGAAAGTGAAGGTCTGGCACTAGAGATAGAGGATATGATCTTTGATGAACTTTTGGAAGAACTTATTTGATTTTTTTTCCCCCCTTTATTTTAGTGTTCAAATTGATTAGGGTATTCATTTTTTCACTTTCTGTGCATAAATTTTGCTGCAAAATTATTGGTTTTGTACATAGAGAAGAAGTTATTTGGCTAGTCTTGTACCTGATACAAAGGAATTGAATGAATTTTTGAGTGATTAGAATTCACTTTATTATCATTTTAACAATAATAATACTTAGTAAATACTCTGTACTCTCTTCGTTTATTTTTACTTGTCAAAATTTTTCATCAGAATTAAAAACGAAGAGAATATATACAAAAAAAAAAAAAAATTCCAAACTAAATAATAAAGCAAAAGAATAGAGGAATCCTTACCTATGCTTAATTTTCAAGAATGTTATGAAAATTCATAGATTATGTTTTTTTTGTTTTCTTTTTTTTTTTTTTTAAAAGTAAAAACTATATTTGAATCATGGAATAATTAATTACATGATTCTGCCCTAGCTAGGGATAGCCATTAATTAACAAACTTTTCTTCTTCTTTTTCATGGTCAAATGATGGAGACAATTAGAAGCATAAACATCATACAATTGCTCAAAAGTAAGAAT
>JAXGGT010000169.1:11265244-11275363 GCA_035583425.1 Marsdenia floribunda | reverse complement strand
CGACCCGGAATCATCAGATCCGACCGACGACGACCCATCAGATGAAGATTACTGTTTGGAATAGTAATCTGCCAAAAGTCAGCAAATGGCCGACAAGTTACTGTATCCGTCACTGTAGCAGTCACTGTAGCACTTTCACTGTGCACTTTTACTGTAGCTGCGTAGTGACTTTTTACTGTAGCATTCCCCAAAATCTGTCTATAAAATGACAGACTCCCCCATTTGTAAGGCAGAGGTTCAATAGCCACGATAGGATAGAGTTCCTCCCTTCTCTCTACCCTTTCTGGTATCATCTAAACCCCCGAGTTTAGATCTCAATCTTGTAAATATGTGTTTTTAATATATCTATCTTTTCTTTCTGTTCTTTCTTTTTGTTTTCTTTTGTATAGTTTATGTTGATGGAAGGCTGAGCCTCCTATTTGTGTTCTTCGTTAGTTCTGTTTCTTTCTTTCTGTTTTGTTTCTTTCTGTTTATATCTATAGTTGGCTGAGCCACCTGTTGTTGTTTCTTTCTTTCTTAGTTTTTAGTTTTTATGCCTTACTTTTCATTTTGTGGTTCCATGTCCCCCTTCTCCGTGATAATATAACTGAATAAAAAATATAACTTATTATTTGTGATAAATAAT
Source organism: Marsdenia floribunda (assembly GCA_035583425.1). Taxonomy (NCBI): domain Eukaryota; kingdom Viridiplantae; phylum Streptophyta; class Magnoliopsida; order Gentianales; family Apocynaceae; genus Marsdenia; species Marsdenia floribunda. The sequence continues at coordinate 11,274,738 of JAXGGT010000169.1, read as the reverse complement.
ATATATACATATGTATTTCATTTGAGAATTGTACGGACGCATTCTCCCGTCCTATTAGGAGAAAAAAAAATTCTTCAATTCAGTTCTGTATTTTTTCTTTTTCAATTAGGTTATAAATTTTTAATTTTATCTCGCTTAATATTATCTTTTTTTTACATTTTTTTTAACTAGGTGTTAAATTTTTAATTTTGTCTTACTTATATTATATCTTTTTATATTTCTCCAATTTCATCCTTCCAATTAATTTTTTTTTTTTTGGCCACTTTTACAATGTAAATCTTTTTGGTACAATTCTTTGAACATTTTAGTCATTTTAAATTTTTATGATGTAAAATTATATAATGTGAAAGTAGTCAAAAATGTAAAAAAATTGATTGAAAGGACGAAATTAAGGGTGTGTTTGGATTTCCATTACATTAGAAAAAAATTGGTTTTTCGAGATAAACTATCACTCAAAATAAAAATTGTCCCCACTTTTTTCAAATTGAATTTTATGTTAGAAAAAATGGGGTTAAATATATAGGTTTTATAGGTGTAATGATTGTGTGAAGAGAATATTTTTTTGGGGTTTTAGTGTATAATATTATTTTATTTATATATATATATTTTTTTTATTAAATGGGGTCCACAACATAGATGTTAAAGTAAGAAATAAAATTGTTTTGAAAAAAATAATGTCCAAATGTGCTGGGTTATTGAAACAAAAAATAAAAAAGCGTAAAAAAAAAAAAAAAAAAAAAATGATATCAGACAAAAATTAAAGATTTATGGCATAGTTGAAGAAAAAAGAGAAAAAAAAATGTAGGACTGAACCGGGATTTTTCCGCTGGGGGAATTACTCGGTTCGATCCTTCTGGTTGTTCTGCACTGAATCCCACTCGGAAAGGAAGTAAAATACCATCAAAATGTTAAGATGCGGAAGACGGGAGGGCACCGCCGTCCTCTCTCAAATGCTGAAACTGCCGCCGCAGGGAGCTCTGCAGCGCTTCGATTCCTCGGCAATGCTAGGCGTTCAACATACTCAAGAATCCGTATCGCTCATCCTACATCAGCTTCTTTCATCGCATTTGTCTTCACATGCTCAATCTTTGATCCTGAGGATATTATCTGAGCGCATCACCTCAACGTCATTCACTATATCCTCTCTTTTGAACCATTTAACTACTCAACCTCACTCTGGCTTGTCCACTGATTTTTATGAGACCATTATTAATGCCTATGTACAATTTGAATCGCCAGAACAAGCGGTTTCCTTTTTACGTGAAATGATTGGTAAAGGCCTTTTCCCAACATCTAATACTTTCAATAATTTGCTGAATTTTCTTATTCGAGGAAATAATTACGAGAAAGCTTGGAGCATTTTCAATGAAATGCGTGGAATAATTGTCTTGGACGTGTATAGTTTTGGGATAATGATCAAGGGTTGTTGTAAGAACGGTGAACTGGATAGGGGTTTTGAGGTTATGACGTGGATGGAAAATCTGGGTTTGTCTCCGAATGTGGTAATATATACTACTTTGATTGATGGTTGTTGCAAACTTGGCGATACTGATCAGGCAAAGAAGTTGTTCTGTAAGATGGTGGAGTTAGGCTTGGCAGCTAACCAGTATACCTACACTGTTTTGATTAATGGGTTTTTCAAGAGAGGACTTAAGGAAGACGGGCTTGAGTTATATGAAAAAATGAAGCGTGAAGGTGTATTACCAGACTCGTTCACGTATAGTTCTGTGATGCACCAGTATTGCAACGATGGCAAAGTGAGCAAAGCCTTTGAACTGTTTGTTGAAATGCGTGAGAGAGGAGTTTCGTGCAGCGTTGTGACGTACAACACTTTGATTGGAGGTTTGTGCGGTCAGATGAGAGTCTCAGAAGCTGAGAAACTGGTGGGTCAGATGGAAAAAGCCGGCTTACATCCGAGTTTGATTACTTACAACATACTCATTGATGGTTATTGCAGCGTTAGAAAGGTTGATAAAGCAATGAGGTTGTTTAATAAGATCAAGTCTTCCGGTTTGACACCATCATTAATCACGTATAATGTTTTAATTTTAGGTCTATCCAGAATTGGGAATCTATCACAAGCTATAGATTTAGTTCGCCAAATGGAGGGGAGAGGCATAGTTCCTTCCAAGGTGACATATACCATTCTTATTGATGCCTTTGCTAGGTCCAATGATATGGAAAAAGCTTATGAAATTCTTTCTGGAATGGAGAAGGCTGGTATGGTTTCAGATGTTTACACCTATGGTGTCCTGATACATGGTTGGTGCTCTCAGGGAAATATGATGGAAGCTTTGAAGCTGTTCAGGTCAATGCATGAGATGCATTTGAAACCTAATGATATAATATACAATACATTGATCCATGGGTATTGCAAACAAGCTAGCTCTTATAGAGCAATGACGCTGATAAAAGAAATGTGTGAAAAAGGCATGGTTCCTAATGCAGCAAGTTTTAACTTGACCATTAAAGCTCTCTGTGAGGATGGTAAGTGGAATGAAGCTCAAATTCTTTACAATGACATGATAAAGTCCGGTTTACAACCCTTGGGTAATACTTTTGATACGATTAATCAATCACGGCCTATTGAGATTGGTTGAAAGCAGCATAAAAGAGAAATCTAAGAGGTGCGAACTGGTTTCTTTTATTTATTACAAGTAGTTGGAAAAACCTGGCTTCCTAGTCTTAGAGTGAAATTTTTTTTTTTTGGTTATATTATATCCCCTGTCTCGCTGCCATTGTCTTAGAGTGAAATTTTTTTTTTTTTGCCTTCTTAATTGATAAAGCGGGATGCTTCAGAAAGATTGCTGAAATTCATTATCAAGAATGGTATCTTTGTGCTGGAAGATCTCTTTTGTATTTCAAGCTATAAGAAGGAAATTTATTTGTCTTCTACTTTCTTTTTATGATAATTTTTTTCAAATCTATTCTAGCAGCAGACTCATGGCACATGCTGAATGAGCTAGAGAACATAACCTCATGATCTCTATAACTAGCTTTTCATTATTTATTTATTTAAAATTTTACCCTTTCAACTTTTTGGGTTTGTATTCTGATGTATAGGTTGAAAATATTTTCACAAACATGCCATTTGTTGTATTTCTGCCTTTTACACTAGACTAGAAGATTTAATGGATCTAATGTCTGGAGGTATAACAAAGCCTAATATTCAGCCGTGAGAACACCTGTCCTGCTTAGTTTTGCATAAAGTAGTGGGCCTATATTTCAGATGCTTATCTTTGACAGTTTTCATTTATTTTCCTCTCTTTGCCTATGGTTCTTCCTTGCAGGTTCAATTTGACCTGAGGAAATGGCTTAATGATAATGCTGGTGCAGATGTTGCTGCATCAACCAGGATCATATATGGAGGTACAGTTTCAATCTCATTAATCACCTATTTTGCATCTTAAATTATGTTAAGAGTGTAAACCAAGTAGGTAAATACATGGAAAAGTTTACATACTTGACTCTTTCATTAGCTTCAATTTTAACAGAAATTTCATTAACCGGTTCTGTAAATGGCGCGAACTGCAAAGAATTGGCCAGACAGCCTGATGTTGATGGTTTTCTGATCGGAGGAGCTTCCCTTAAGGTCTGTCGCTTGATTCTGTCCTATTCTAGCTTCCATCATTTTTGTTTTTGTGGGAGTTTTTCCGGGAATGTGGTGCTAACTTCAAATTTTAACATCTTCATAAATCAGCCCAAGTTTATTGACATCATCAAGTCTTCTGCTGTGAAGAAGAATGCTTAAATTCTGAAACAAAGCAGGTTTTCCCAACCTCAAGCGTTTTCCTGACACGAGTGGCAAACTTTCTGGTGTTTTTACTTCTACGTCGAAACTTTTGTTCAATGGCTTAATGAAAAAGTGGTTCAGATTCTTTACGACGTGCTTCATGTAACCAAGTTTTATTCACTGCAAAAATACAATTTCCTTTCTGGGATTTTGATTAAGTTACATAATATGTGCAGTTTTTAGTTCATAAGAGGTTTACTAGGTTCCTGTTTTAGTTCATTATAGTTGCTTTTTTACCATTACCAATTACATTTGCAATTCCCACTAAGTAGTCTTTCATAGGCAGTATTCAATTCTTCTCCAGAACTAGGCAGGAAACTGATAGTCATAACACAAGCTTTTCTAGAAAGCTTTGGTTAGGAAAACCATGATCAGAATTTCTTCTTCTTGATTCCTCAAAACCCTCGGTTTCATGCCTCCATTAAACCTAGTCATGTGCCCACTTCTCGTGAATTCTCATAGCTATCAATGCTGAAGACGGGTCTATTCATGCGGTCACTGTTTCACACCCACAACCATATAACCCACTTGTTGACATGCATGAGTAATTTTCCCATTTTGGCCTTAAACCCAGTATCCAATACCTACTGTAGTGATTAATTCAGAGTTGAGAAAGGTCAAGCGATAAGCTTTTCCAACACCTTAATTTGTTTCATAAAGCTCAATGTGATCCTTTGTTTTACATCATAAGTGTACATGTATATGTCATATAAAATAAAGTTTGGAGACACACGGGAGAGGTCAATAAATGCAGCATAGTCATGATTGTTATTTTTACTAGTCAGAAGTTGTTTGAGAAGTGGACAACATGAGTATCTTTAAAGTCAATATGAAGAGGACTTTGTAAAAGATTGTGTTATAAAAAAACACTTTCTGGGAAGTCATAGGAGTAAAAAAGAAGCTCCTAATTTTCTCCCTTCACATGATTTTGAAGGTGATTTAGGTGCAGTCTTTAAATCACTCTTTCAAGTTGAAGATGCCTAAGACATTCTTGACATCTAATTTTTCAGAATTTACTATAACTCGAGATTATATATATATATACATATAGATGTAAATCAAGTTTTTTGTCCGTTGAATATTGATTAATAGACATGATATTGATCATATTATATAAGGAAAAAGAAGAAAAAGGATTATCATCAAATGAAAGTTGAAGAATGTCAACCATTTCTTGTCAAGCAAAGATAAAAAATGTGAATAAAGTGGTAGTATAGTAGTACTATTCTCTTTATTTAGATTTTTTTACTTGATTTGTCAAGTAGAAGTTTTTAAGTTTAAATTTTATTAAGAGTGATTTGTGTTAAATTTTAGTTGTGTTGCAGTCAATTTAAAATAATAATAATAATAATAATTTGGAGGAGTTTTTTTTTTTTTTTTTTTTTTTTTTTTTTTTTTTTACTTAATGCATAAGGTGTCTTAAATGGGTTCTAGCTATAGGCGACACTTTTAAGTTATATTCATATTGAGACTAATTCTTGCTTGCTTGAGTTGAGAACGTTAAGAGATAAACTCTAGTCTCACTTGCACCTTATCAACTCACCTACGCTTTAGAGTTATAATTTGGAGGAGTTTGCATTAAGTCAGCTTTGTATCAATTGAGAAAGGGGACAAAAGCCCAAAAATGGCATTGGATGCATTTCCTAAAATTGTCAGGATTTTTGGTTTGTTATCTTCTTTTTCTTGATACCTTAACTTACATTATTAACGATAAAAATTATGAATTCGAGTTAAAACGGTAATAAAATGTGATACATAAATTTTTTTAGAAAAATCACTGTAGGCAGGTCTGACTCATAGGGCTTCTCTCTCTCTCTCTCTCTCTATATGTATATATGTGTGGATGTGTGTGTATATAAGTGGGTTATTTATAGCGCTGTAAACGAGCCGAGTCGAACCGAACATTCAATATTTGAGTTCAGTTCATTTAATTTTCGAGCACTGTTTGAGTAAGCTCGTTTAATATTTCGAGCATAAAATTTTGTTCGAATTCGTTCGATTATTTGTTCGTATGGTTAGAAAATTATTTGAACCGTTTAACTTTTTTAAAAAAAATTATAAATTTAATTATAAATATTAAAAATATTAAAACACACAAATTAATCTTAATAATACACAATTAAAGTTAATATTAAAAAAAAATAATAATAAAGAAAGAAATCTTAAATTTAACCTATAAATTATATAAATATAATACTAATATATAATTTATATAATATATAAATATTAAAATTTATTTATCAACAATCGAGCGTTCGCGAATACTATTCGAGCACGCTCAAAAATTAATCGAACTTAATAAAATGTTCGAACTCGATTCGTTTAATAAATAAGTGAGTCTTAATCGAGTATAAACGAGTTCGAACGAGTTTTATTTGCCAACATCACGGTTTGTTCAACAGCGCTATTCAACCAGGACGTCATCCACTAGTCAGCAAATGAGCTACTCAGGAAGAGTTCTATACAAGTCTTTAATTTTCTTCACTTTTCTTTGTCCATTTCATAGCAACTTGAACCTTGTGACCACCACTTTCTCTAGAATCCAATAAAGAACCCCTCCCTAAGCCCCCACTCCCCCAAACCCACCAACAACAAAAAAAATAATAATAATAATAATTGGTGAATGCAATTTTTAAATGTTTGTACATTTAAAAATAAATAAATATATATAAAAAATACATTAGACACAATATTAAATATATATATATATATATATATATTAAGTCGCATCCATTAAGGGGGAAAAAAAACAAAAAAAGAACCTTCCCTATATTTATTTTTTTTCTAGGGATAAAGTTTGAACTTTGAATTCATTTGAAAAGAATCTTACACTTGGTTGCACCGTAAGAATGGTCCAATTTTGTACTGAATAATGTACGACAGCATGGCCTCATGATTACGATTCCAAAACTTTAAAAAAAAAAAAAAAAAAAAAAAAAAAAAAGCTATAGCTTAGAATTGTGTAGGGATTAATTAGAATGTAAATATAATTTAAAATTGTCGTAATAATTAAGATTTATTTAAGATATTTTGTGCATTAAGTAAAAAAAAAAAATTAACTTTTTAATTCTTCATTAAAATTAATTTTGCATGTGAATTTGTAATTTCTTTGACAGTACAAGCACGGATAAATTAAGAATTGAATTAACCTTGAATTGATAAGATATTCTCTTAGTTTAAGTGAGGTTGCAGGTTTAAAATTGTACTAATATATGCAGTCGTTTAAAAATTTAGGGTTAGAGTTCATTTCCTGGAAGAGACTTATTGAACTCAAGCGGAGATTAGTCTTATTGTGAATATAGTTTAAAGGTACTGCTCATAATTATGATTTATTTTACAATACCTCGTGCTCTAAAAAAAATGTAAAAATTGAATTAATTGGGTTTAAATAGTTTTTTTTTTTTATTTTGAAATTTTTATATTTTATAAGTATTTATGAATTTGCTATTAACTAAAAACTTTTTTTTGAATATATATATAAAGGGTACAATAAGGACAAGTAAAAACAAAGGATAAATTGTCAATTTTATCCCTTAAATTTAAGTTTTAATCTATTATAGTCTCTCATGTTTATTTTTATCTAAAGTAGTCCCTTAAAAATTTTTAAATTCATCAAAGTGGTCTTTTGACCGTTAACATCCAAATATTCCGTTAACTCTCCTTACACGTGACATCCTAAACTCTCTTTAATTTTGAATAAAAGTATACCTCTTTAAAAAAGGCATACGTAAGGAAAGTTAATGAAATATTTAGATGTTAAAGGTCAAAGGACCACTTTAATTAATTCCAAGATTCTTCAGGGATTACTTTAGACAAAAATAAACATTATGAATCATAACAGATTAAAATATAAATTTAAGGGACTAAATTGATGATTTATCCAAAAACAAAAGACCATGTACGTAGTAGTATTTATTAAAATGATGGTTGGCTTTTGTCATGGGACTCCTGAGTTCATTGAATCCTATCCTTTTTGGCTGACACTTAATTTTCTTTCTTTCTTGAAATCTGTTTTGTTCTTCCTCTCTCCTCTAGAAACTGCCCATTTTCCGATTGTTGCTTTGCATTAATGGTAAAGGACCCCTTCTTTTTTAAGGTTTGCAACTTGACTTTTGTTCATTGTCAAAACCCTAAAAAACAAAACAACTTGCCCAAGTACTACCTACACCACTCCCATCCATGATGTCATTTTTGTATAAATCACAAGCTGGTAATTGCTCATCTTATCGCTTAACTATGAAGTTAGAACTTTGAACCTCGCCCATGCATGAGAATTAATAGAACATATTTTGTGATTAATTGTTTATAGGAGAGCATCTATAGCGCAAAGAATTAGTCATTGGTGGAATCTTATTTAGAAAAAAAGTTAGTTTAAATCTTTATTAAATGAAAAAAAAAAATATAATCAATAATTAGTTGATTTAAGTGATAAATAATTTAGTTTGGTCTCAAATTTAAATTTTGTGAATTAAGAAATAAGTGCTGAAAGAACTTTTTCTAAAAGAAGAGTCTAACTCAACTCGTTTATATACATGAGTTATATTTCTTTGTGATGCTTAATTCTACGTATATTTAAAATTTTGATCACTAAGTTATATCTCTATTGGAAAATTGAAAATTTTAGTTCCTATTTTATTTATGTTGGGAAAAATTAGTCCCTATTTTTTTCTTTAACTTTTTAGTCCCCAAATTATAATATATTGGATAAATAAGTCCTTATAACCATAAAATAGGGACTAAAATATCCAATTTTCCTATCTCTATAATTAGATAAACTTTTTTATAAAGTCTATAGGCTAAAGAACAACTAGATGTGCAATGATAGCAAAGAGACAAAATTTAGGCACCTTGATAGGGTTAGCAATTTTTTAACTAATGAAATCCAAATTAATTAATAAGTGGTTAATTAGTTGGAATAAGTTCAAAATGTCCCTAAAAGGATAATATTTATAAAGGTTTTTTTTTTTTTTTTTTTTTTTTAAAGATATATATATATATATATATATATATATGTATATAATTGTATAAGTTTTGTGTGTGTGTTTTTAAAGTGAAATATTATAATGTAGTTAGTGAAAAAGCAAACCTCAATTTGGATGCCACTTTGACAATTAACCATTTTGCTAACAAAAGCTTTAGTGTGAATGTTTGGTTGGTTTGACTAATGTCCCCCTTTTGGACAACTACTATTTTTAAGACAAGTATATATCGAATCTGCTTTTAAAAGTAATCAAAGAAAATTATAAAAGTAAACAAAATAGTTCCCTACTTAATGGATGGATAGATGGATGGATGAGTGGATGGCCAATTCTGGTGACCGTCAATCTCGTTCCCCTTTGTAGACAAATTGCCAACCTTTGACTATATATTCCCAAACTCTCTCTCTCTCTCCCTCTATATATATATATATATATATATATATAAGTTCCAATTTAATGAAATCACACAATTTAATTGTCATGATTCAGACCTAGGGATGGCAACGGGGACGGGGATATACGGGGACTCCTTCCCCCATCCCCATCCCCGGTTCTCACATATATTCCCTATCCCCGTCCCCATTCTCTGCGGGGAATTTTTTTTTCATACTATCCCCGTCCCGTTGGGGATCAGAGATCCCCACAGAAAATTTTCACCACTTATTTTTGTATTATTAAATAATTATAGTATTTATTAAATAATTATTATAATTTATTTTAAA
>JAXGGT010000169.1:11224688-11235187 GCA_035583425.1 Marsdenia floribunda | reverse complement strand
TTGTTCGTGGCTTTTTTAGAGGGGTATTTGTACTTTTGTTCAAAATTAAAGAGAATTTAGGATGTCACGCGCAATGAGAGTTAACGAAATATTTAGATATTAATGGTCAAAGGACCACTTTGATCAATTTAAAATTTTTTAAGGGACTACTTTGGACAAAAATAAATATGAGAGACCATAACAGATCAAAATATAAACTTAAGGGACTACTTTGGACAAAAATAAACATAAAGGACCATAAAAGATCAAAACATAAACTTAAGGGACTAAATTGGCGATTTATACAAAAATTAATCAAAACATAAACTTAAGGGACTAAATTGGCGATTTATACAAAAATTAATCCAAACACACTCTAAAAGTGTCGCTCTCACTTATAATGACCCGCCACGTGGATATGACATGGACCCACTACTGAATCCCTCGTCAGAGAGAAACATATCATTTCCACGCAAACTTACTCGAGTACCGTACACATTCCCACACCTAGCAGAAGGCCCAGACAACGTACCCACTAGAAAAGCGAGTGAACCTCAGTTTCCACGCTAGCGAGTGTGATTTTATGATTTCTTCGCCAGATAAAAAACAAAACGAGCTATTCCACTCCCTTGCCTTTAATAATTGGAAAAATGAACTTTTCATTTTTCTTAATTTCGCGCTTTTTTTTTTTTTTTACTTTCTTTGTTCTACGGAAAACAATTTCTTCACATTTACCACAAATTTAAATTTCTATTTCTCGTTCCGGGGCAGTGTTAGAAGTCTTCCTCTTCTTCGGAAAACCCTGGAAACGAGTTGTGTGAATTCCTCGTTGTGGATAGCGTTGATAAAATATTGGTTTTGTTTTTATCTCTGTTTATGCAGAAGGTGTGTGACTTGTGCAGGGAATTTCCGAGCATTTAGGCGAAATTTCTAAAACCCCATTACAATATTGTTAGGGTTTTTGTGATTTTAGTGGCTTCTACTGAGGAGGTTTTTCAGTTTTGAGGTGTGATCAACTGTTCTTTTTTTTACAATGCACTGTTTAAAAGTATTTTCTTAGGGAGTTTTCGTTGTCATTTGCTTGGTTTTAATTTTTTCCTGTTTATTTTGGGAGATTCATTCAATATTTCCTTTGATTTCTTTTCTTTTCTTTCTTTTTTCTTTTTTTTTTTTTTTTTTTTTAAGTATGATTTAAAGGTTTGGCTCTTGAGTTGGCATATGAATTGCATACCATGAATGTTTTACACGTTTGATTTTAGTGATTGGGTGATTTTGAATGTGATTATTGTCTGGGCGCTAAATTGTGTTCTAATCATATAATCAGACTAAAAACAGTTGATTTTCTTGATTTATTAAATCTTAAATTACAAATATAAGGTGATATTCTTTTTAGCTTTTTCTAGAATTTCCTTTTTCTTCAAAGAAAAATTGTAACTAACGTAATAAAACTCTTGCTTATGTCAACCTTTTTCATAATAGGAAAAGCATACGGCCTACCTTCTAATTCATGCATACACCATTTGGTCAAATTTTGTTCTTTTGGAATCAAAGCATTGTAGAAGGTATTGGCATGCCATTCTCTTTTATCTGTTTATTGATTGTTTAGAAATTACAGATTAGGTTTCTGGATACCTGCCATGGTGGTCTTTGACAATTGTTCAGCTTTATTTTGTAGCTTTTATAGAAGTATCAAATATCTCAGTGGAATCTGCTACATTGGAGATACTTTTCTCTTGTTCACATTTTCTAGTAGATCTGTAGTTTCCTATTGAGTGAGCTTTTAGTTAACTTGTACCTATTTGCATGTCATATCAGATTTTGAAATGTCTTCTAGAGGGAGAGATGCTAATAGAGAGTTGGAAGAATTGAAGTACATGTATTACAGGGATTTGAGAGATAAAAGGGTAAATATTCCTAGATCTGGTGGGTACTCTCTTTGCCCGTATTGTCTTGGTGGCAGAAGAAAAGAGTATGATATTGAGGGCCTCATTGCACATTCTTCTCGCATTGGAAGAGAATCTAGAAGTGCAACTCTTAGAGATAAAGCTAGGCACTTAGGGCTGCTGAAATATTTGGAGAGATATGGAGATACAAGCGAGAAATTCCGATCAAGAAGGAGAAGTCGTGAGCGTTTCCAAGGTCCTAAATCCCCACCTCTAGTTGGGGAACCAGCACCCTTGGACAGAAATGACACTCAGGAAACTCATTCAGCTGAAAGAGAGGTTGAAGAAATTGAAAAATTAATTGAAGATGGTGTAGTATGTGAGAAAGCTGCTGGAAAAACTGTTGAAGCCATAGTTGACCCTAGTGCTATGGACACATCTGGAAGGCGTCCTCACAAAGATTCTGTACCAAATTTCCCTACTCATTCAACTCGTCATGAACGATACAAAAGGAAAGCCAATGAAGACCCTATTGTGTATCCTTGGATGGTGATAGTTGCAAACCTGCCGGTTGAATTTAAGAATGGCAAGTATGTTGGTGAAAGTGGTAGGAAACTTAGGGAGGAATGGATAAGCCAAGGCTATAATCCTGTAAAAGTTCATCCACTGTGGAATCGTGGAGGTCACTCAGGGTATGCGGTTGTTGAATTTGGCAAGGATTGGGCTGGATTCAACAATGCTATGATGTTTGAGAAGGCTTTTGAAGTAAATCACCATGGGAAGAGAGATTGGTATACTAGAAGGCCAAGAGGAGATAAGTTGTATGCTTGGATTGCACGAAACGAAGAATTCCTTTCAAACGGTCTGATTGGTGAATATCTTCGCAAGAATGGAGATTTGAAGTCTCTTTCTGAAATAGAAGCAGAAGAGACAAGGAAAGGCTCCATGCTTGTCTTCAACCTGGAGAATCAATTGGTAGTTAAAAGTAAGAAATGTGAACAGATGGAAAAGAAACTAAGCAAGACTGAAGTTCTACTTGGGAGAGTCATGAAGCAAAAAGAAGATATGACTGAAAAATTCAACAATGGTATATAAATTCTCTGCGTGTCATAATTTTCAGCCATGTTGTTATTCTAATGAGGTGGTTTTTGTTTACTTGGCATATTTGACCAAGAACCTAGACACTACAATTTCTGATACATTATGTAATGTTGTGATTGTATAACATTTTTTATTGTTTTAACCTTTGTTATTAGAGATGAAGACAATGCAAGAGAAAGCCTATGATGAGCTGCAAACCATTTTGACCCAGCATCAAGAAAGGAAATTGAGTCTAGAAGCTCATAGACATGAGCTCAAGAAGCGAGAGAAAGAGCTCCAGCGCCGTGAAGCACTAAATGAGGCTGAGAAAAGGAACCTTGATCACCAAAAAGAAATGGTGATTGATTATATTTTTAATTTAAAATTTTCACTAATTTATTTGTATATCATTAATTTATCCAACATACATGACTCAGTTAATATCAAATCATACATCCCATACCAACTTTCATCTTCTATTTCAGTCTTATTATAATACATTGCATAAAGCTTGAAATATTGTCTGAGTAAGCATTTTGATTTTCTTCTGGTATTGCACCAGGCTAGATGTTTGAATCTGAAGCGTCAGTCCAATAAGTTTATACATAATTGTGATCTTGATCTTGCAGAATGAGAGAGCAATTTTGGAACAAAAAAAGGCAGATGAAAATATGATGAAGTTAGCAGAAGAACAAAAGGTAGGTTCTACATTTTTCTGCTTTTGTCCTTTTTGATTGGAGTTCACATAATTTCTTGTTTAATGACTTTGCTTTGCCACTGCAGAAAGAAAAGGAGCAACTTCATGCACGGATTATTGAACTTGAGACGAAACTGAACCAAAAGCAGGCACTAGAGTTGGAGATTGAGCGCATGAAGGGTGCTCTGGAAGTTATGAGACACATGAATGAAGAAGGCGATATGGAAGCTCTGAACAAGAAAAATTCGATCGAGGAAGAACTAAAAGACAAGGAAGAAGAACTTGATCATCTGGGAAATATAACTGAAAGTCTTATTATCATGGAAAGGAATACTAATGATGAAGTGCAAGGAGCGCGCAAGGAACTAATATCAGTGAGTCTCTCTTAAACTAATATTAAAAGTTAGCGTAACTATTGGTACTTTTTGATATGGACTAGAAAGTTTCACAACTTAATATCATGATACATGATGATGAGTTTCACTTCGTAATTTGGCTTTTCTAGTTTACTGGGCTGAGAGTAACACTCTGATCTGACATAGGAGAGAACACTTGAGGGATTGTAATGAAAAGAAGCCCTTTTAGCATTTACTAGTGAAAGTGCAGTAGATAGCGTTTAATGGGTAGTGTTACATGACACCAGTGAGATAGAATCTTAATGCTGCAAATGTGACTTATTTGTGTATTGATGTTTCTTCAGCCAATCTATCAATGTCCTTTTAACATTTTCTAGTCAAAAACAGTCTTTATAATCTCACTAGGAAAAGTTATCTGCACCAACAACATACTGAAACTTCTCTGATTGTTATATATTTTCTTCTTTTTTCTGTTTTTCTGAAATATCATTTTACTTAAGATTAGAAGCATTTCAGGACTCTGATATGCATGATACTAGCAACAAATTTTGCACGGAAAGTGAAATCCTCTTAATTTTGCATTCATTCAGTTTCCATATGAAACTAATGAAGAAATATTATATAATCAACTTTCACATATCCAAATATAATACTACTCTGAATGTCTATAGTGTTTACGCGATAGCCGTGCATCTATATGTGTCAAGAGAATGGGAGACTTAGATGAAAAGCCATTCTATGTTGCTGCAAAAAAGAAATATTCAGTGAAGGAAGCTGCGAAAAAAGCAGTTCAATTCTGCTCACTGTGGGAGGATTGCCTTAGGGATCCTAGCTGGCATCCATATAAGATCATCATGGATGGTGAAAATGCAAAGGTATGTGTATCTTTTGTTAGCTAATAGAGAAAATAGCTATCAATTTATCTGTTTGTCTGGATCTCTATCACACTCTTCAACGTGTATAGTTTCAGAACCATACTTATTGGCTGGTATTCATGTTAGGCTAACTAACAATTATTTTCTGTGTGTTAGGCTTCACTATTCCAGGGTCTATAGTTCTAAGCATAGCAGTTGAATCAAATTTATTAAGCATGGCTATTCACATAGTTTTATCCATATAAATACGAGAGAGAACAGTTCAACCCCTCCCATTAAGGAAGATCTGCTTAATCTTTCGTTGATCTTCTGGTTTTTGCAATCTTTTTCCTGCTATATGTTACATTTATCTTATAATTCTGCATTTCATACATAAAATGCTCTTAATTAGGTGTTTCTTTCCTGCTCCCAGTGTTTATTGGATGCTCCATATTTTTCCTTTAATATACATTTAATTAATGCTTTACAACTAATATTCATTAGCTATTTTTCACAAAATAATGTGAAGTCAAGAGATGTTTTAAATTTTTTCAACAAAAGACATCAATTTTAGTATTTCTTTTTTTAATGGGTGTGAAAGTTTGTCCGGTAACAAGTATAAACAAAAAAAAAAAAAAAAAAAAAAAAAAAACATGGCGGGAGTACCGTTCTGGCTTGCATTTTATTGTTCCTATAACCTTGTTTTAACAAAAATGTGTATGCAGGAGATAATTGATGAAAATGATGAAAAGCTCGCTAGTCTTAAAAAGGAGCTTGGTGATGAAGCGTACAATGCAGTGACGAAAGCATTGAACGAAATGAATGAGTACAACCCCAGTGGAAGATATCCATTGCCAGAGTTGTGGAATTCAAAACAGCAGAGGAAGGCCACTCTGAGAGAGGGGGTTGCACATTTAATAAGTCAGTGGAGGAGGCATCGTTCGAAATCCTAAATCTGCTTCCAAAAGAATCATCTGCTGGCTTACTATGCTTGAAAAATGTGACTCACACTGGCTCAGAAGCATTAGAGGATTTTTCTCATCACACCCAAAGGCAATGATGTCTTGTTCATTTGTCTTTCTGATACCCTTTTTTCTTTGTCTTTCATCTTACATTTCCTATGCTGAGATTAGTGGTTAGCATTGTTTATTACTGGTACTGTTAAGGACAGGAGAGGGGGCTAAAAATATAACTGGATACCTTATTATATAAACAAGGGATAGATGATGAATGAGTTGAATACACAGAACATTTACTCCTTAATAATGTTGAATCTGTTGTGACTTGATAGGAATTCAGTACACAAAAAGAAGTAAAAAGTCTGAAAGTGGGGGAGGGCAGAAAGAGAGCATCCAATGCAATGCCCGCTCTACCCTCCTTTTCTTTTCTTTTCATTTTTTTTTAATCTTTTCCTTTTTCTGGTTGTAGGAATCCAATGTAATAATTTTTTTTTTGTCTCTAGGTGAATGAAAGATGAACAAAACCCAACTTCTAATGGACAATGGTGCTCATGTGAACAAAGAATACTTTCTTTGTAGCCATGAAACCGTTGTCTTGTAGGCTTCATCCATGTCTAATCATATTCCAAAAAGGAATTGTTTAGCAATGGTTATTCACGGGTTTACCATTTCTTTATTATTATTATTTTAATGTGGTACAACATCTTTTGATTGACATATGATTATTATGTTCATATAAATTAAATCTTTTCAATTAGCATGGTTTCCTTTAATTGAGAAGTTTTAATGAATTTTAAATTTTAACTATATAGACTGCTCTTTTGTCTTGAAAATCTTCTCTAATTAAATCCTTTCTTGATTAATTGATGATTGATACCAAAAAAAAAATATATGTCGTATGAAAGATTTTCTTTCATGTGTATATATATATATATATGAAAGGATGACCTTGATGTTCCGTGTGCGGAAGACAACAAATTTGGCTACATCTACGGAGAATTTGTCCAAAGAATACGAGACAGAAGCATGTTATCTTCCTTCACCCTCCGCCCTCCACCCCTCTTTTTGTCATGCTACTATCTTCACCACCACCACAAGGGAAAGTAAACATCTTGCAAGTTGCAGGGTTGCCTTTCACATTTTCCCCTTTGGACATTCTAAACTCCCCATCCATTTAATACCCTGCATTTATTGATGACTAGCAACCCTCGAGTAACAGTAACAGTACAGTTATACATCTAAAATCAACAGTACAGTACCAGTAACAGAATTAAAAGAGTCATTAAGAGCAGTAGTACAATATCTGTAAAAAAAAAAAACCCAAAAATAATCATCTTGGCATTAAGAAAATCCTTAGAAATTACAAAATATAGAAACACGATAGTACATAGTTGTTAATTATATAAACTATGCAGCAGCAAATTTAGAAGAACTGCGGGCTACATTTTTGTGCAGCCGCCTCAGCTCGGCCCCCTCTTTTGCCATCTCTACTAATTTTACAACTTTTTTTTCCCACTTTAGTCATCACAAGATGAAATGACCAATCAATCCCCACCCCAAAATGCCAAAAAAAAAAAAAGTCAAGACATAGTACCCCACTATTCTTTCCCAAGCAATTCTTTTTTCACTTTCACAATCCCCAATAACAACACCCCACCCAAAATAGTCAAAGGACTAAGTGGTAAAACTTTCCACCTCCTCCACCCCCTCCAAAAAAAAAAAAAGGAAAAATGAAAAATGAAAGACTACATTGAAGTTGAAATTTTTGGTTGGTTTGTTTGCCTTTGGGTTTTTTTGTTTTTTTTGCACTCTCTCCTTAGCTTTGAGTTAAACCACATTAGACTCTGAAGTTCTTTCCAACAAATGTTTGACCAAATTGCCAATTTGCTGGGACTATATTCCATGAGGTGGAGGTGCGTCGGTCACTGCCTGTGATCCTGAATGAGAGCGACTGACCAGCCAAAACTGCATTTGATTGCCAGTTCTGTCCCCAGTTCCTGCTCATGCTCATCCAACCAGTTCTTGTACCTTTCACGCTGACCCTCACGATATCCCCTGCTCCCGCAACGTTGCTGATCAGAACCAAGTTGAAGTAACGGAATCCGTTAATTGTAAACCTTATCCCTCCTCGCTTCCTACATGGCACCCTGCGTTTCAATAAAAAAAAAAAAAAAAAAACACCCAGAAAATTCGCGGGTCAGTTAAGTCAATTCACATTTTGGCAAGACAGCAGTAATTATAGTCAAAAAGCCACCGAGGTCATTTTTGAATATTCTCCTCTCCAAGACCTAAGTCGGACCAGAAACTATGGTTGTGGACGCAGGTACCAACGGGGCGACCCATTTTCACATTTACACAACCAATAAGAAAAAGAAAAAAAAAAAAAAAATGGAAAAGAAAAACCGACTTTGGAGACCGTAATCACCCACCACATCGGGTGTGTTGTATGACATGCGCCAGCGCATTGACTTCACGTGATTGTCCATGATAGACAGTAATCAGCGGCCCCGATTTTTTCTTTCTAGTTCATCTAATGTGTACGGAATGTTGTTAACGTGGTAGAATATGAATGGTCAATAATGTACTGACTGAGACATGAACCAACTCACCTTAAATTTACAATAACTTAAATTATAATAATTTTTTTTTTTCATATTTATTGATTTTTTAAATATTTTTACCATAAATATTTATTTTTATCAGAATAAACTAAAATCAAATGTTACCTATTATTTCACAATACATATATTACATATATTATTCTTTAAGAAATACAAAAATTTACTTACTTTTTAATAAATAAAGTAAAAGGAAAATTGGACTTTTTAGTCCCTATTTTATTTTTGTTTGAAAAAATTAGTTCTTATATTTTTTTTCTTTAACTTTTTTAGTCTTCAAATTAAAAAAAATTGGATTAATAAGTCCTTATGACCATATTTTTACATATTTTTTATGTTAAAAGTCACATAATTTGCATGTATAGATTTTTTGAATAGATAAAAATATTCTTATTTAATAGCGCACTTGTAAATTGCATGAATTTTGACATAAAAAATAGGAAAAAAATATGTCTAAAAGTATTTATTTATCCAATTAATTTTAATTTGGGAACTAAAAAAGTTAAAGAGAAAATATAGTGACTAATTCTTCCAAACAAAAATAAAATGGGGACTATGTCTAATTTTCCTAAAGTAAAACATCCTTTAACTTTAATTTCTAAAAAAACCATACATAACCAACCAAACTAAAAGACATAAATGCTCACACTACGACAAAGTATTTAGTGTTATGGTTTTTTTTTTTTGTGAAAAATTAGTATTTTTTTTTTATTATTTACTAAGTTTCTATTTTTACAAAATTTATTATTTAAATAAACCGAAATTTATAATAAATTTTGTGAAAAAAAATGGACAAACACACATAACTTAAATGAAAAGAAAAGAATGAAAGAGTACCAACTTTACTGATAATCGAAAATTTAAAGCCAAATTCACCAAAGAGACAGGAAATTGAATTTTACCGGCGGAAAGAGACCGGAACGATGCCCGCGCGGTACTCAGCTATCTTGAGGAACATGGGCATGGCGAGGTCGAAATGAGGGCGAGGAGGATTGCACCAACCGCCATTGTCGTTAGGCAAAGCAAAGTTTGGTGGACAAAAGTTGGTTGCAGTAATCAAGATGGAAGGACTCCCGGAATGGCACCATTGTGGGTCATTTGCGCACTTGATCTCGAAACATGCTCCACAGCTAAGCCCATTATTGAAGAGAGCCGTGCTCAGTGCAGCAGTGTTCACTCCATATCCTTGGCTGTAAAGGTTACCGTACCCACATGCCCCACCTGTACCAAAGTAAAGCCAAAAAACAAAAAAATCAACCCACCGAACAGGATTAGTATATAAAAATTAAACTCCTACAAGTATAAGAATTAAATGCTCTGTTTTCCGAGAAATGCAGAGCAAGGGAAATTGAATGGACTAAAAGTACAATGTGCAAGGAATGGCTACATACCCATAGTTCCGGAAGCATCACTGCCTCCATAGAAGGTAGCATGAGCACTCTGCCATGCTCCGCCGTTGTATACACCTGGAATTCTCGCCTGAACTCCTACTACAAGTAGTGATAAAACCGAAGCAATGCAGGCAAAACTCACCATAGCCATTGCTAATTTCTCTCAATTTTAGTATGAAAATTGAAAAAAAAAAAGGGGGGGGGGGGGGAAAAGAGAGAGAAAGGAAGAGAATGAGAAAAGGACTGGGATGAGGAAAAAAGGGTGGAGGGAAGAGGGCTACTTATTGAGGAACCTCGAGGCGGGTATCAGTGGCAGTTGTTGTAATTTGACTCATATTAATGATCCTCTAATGTAAAATGAAGAATTTTTGCCCTTTTTTGTTCCTTTTCCGTTTTGGCCACTACTACTACTACTACTCTCGGACCGTACGTGTATTTTACGTTCCAATTGGAATAGCTTACTCAGAAAGTAGATCATGTGGGGCCGTGTTAATAAATAGTATATATGGGCTCTTCACGCGAATTTGTTTGGTGTATTGTTTTTCACGCGCCCGTAAGTCGAGTGGAATATGTAAATGGTAGAAATACACCTATCGGCTGTTTCAGATTTTATGCATGGAAGCTGGGCCTCTGTGTCTTGTCCAAATCTTCTCCTTTAATAACCAACACTAAAAACTTTTAA
>JAXGGT010000169.1:11213481-11224588 GCA_035583425.1 Marsdenia floribunda | reverse complement strand
TACGTCAACTTGGCACATATCCATCCATAAGATGTGGGACACTAACTTCCATGATCTAGACTTTATAAACTTGATAGCATCACAATTAATTACTTAGTAATGTCATCGTTACATTAAAAAAGATACACAAATTAGCAATAAATACTTAAATACATATATATTTTATTATAATGTGTAATTGAGTATCACAACAACAATTTATATCCAATGTTTGTTTCTTGATTATAAATCAGCTAAGCAGCCAACAGATTTGAGCTCATTGTTAAAAAATAAAATAACAAATTTCAAATTTGATATATTTAAATAAAACCATAACACATTTTGTTATATCTAATATCACATTTAACAAAATTTTTAATAATGTAATAACGTAATATATTATCTTACAATGAATAAAAATAAATAGTTTAGTGGTGTGCTCTTCTTCCTTTAAGTGTTCGATCTGACTTGTCAAGTGGAAGACCTAGGTTCGAATCTCATTAGGGATGACCTTGTACTAAATTTTAGTCATTTGTTATAGTCTTGGGGACTTACTTTATAAATTCATCTTGAATTAGTCGATAAAAATATCAGATTATATAAAAAAAAAAAATAAAGTAAATAAAATAAAAGAGTAAACGTTGGAGGCTAAAAAAAAAAAAGAAAAAAGAAAAAATTGTCATTATGGAAGTGTTTTTATTTATTTTAATAGGGTGAAAGCGTGTTAACATGAAGAATAGATACACTAAACTAAGGAGAGGAAGGAAAGAGTTTTGAGGGTAGATCAACCACGACTTCTTAAGCTTTACGTCAAACGGAAGTTTAGGCGTAAGAAGCGGCTGTCGATTTTCCGAATTTAAGTAAAGGGCCCACGCTTTTACGCTTGTTTATTATGGACCATGGACTATGAGAAATATAGTTGTAATTAATAAATTATAAAAACCACCCTTACTACGACAATAAATGCATTTTGGTCCTTGATGGAAGAAATTATTGCACATGTACTACTACTACTACAATTATAAAAACTTTTAATTATTTACTTTTATTACTCTTATTTAATATAAAACCAATTTCTAAAAGTTGGAAGTTCCTCTCCTGGCCTACTGGTCTAGGAGTCTCTTCCTTACTTCTTGGCAAACTAGGAGGTTGAGGGTTCGAATCTCTCTTGGTCATAGGTCAAGGAGTTTCTCCCTTACCTCTTAGCTTGTCAAGAGGTTAAGGGTTCAAACTTCACCCGGGATTAGTCTAGGCCGAAAGGGCCTAAGATACCACTTCAAAAAAAAAAAAAAAAAAAATTCTAAAAGTTGCTAGAAAGCACTAGAATCTACTTTGTTAATTTTGAGCATTTATTACTGTATGTATATACATATAAATATAATTTTTTTTTTCAAACATTTAACATACATACGATATATCGTTCCATATTGTAAATGTATATGAATATGTTTTGAAATATAAACATGAATTTAGATAAATATTCAATGTTAATTTGATATATCTCTTTAGATAAATTAAGGACGATATTAAATAGTTGATCATGAGTGTTATCAGACTCATGATTGCGATCGATAAATTATAATATTTTTGGGGAAGGAATTAAAAAATGAAAGAAAGAAAGAAAAAAATGGGTATAGTGTGAAGTATGCAATGCAAGGCCAAAGTAGAATTTGGGGGAGGACCCATAAAGAAGATCCCCGTAATTAACGGGCCATGGCATATAAAACCAAACACTTTTAACTGTTAGGCGGGGTCCACAAACGCACGCATGTCTCGAGCCACACGCGCCACCGTTGTTGGGTGTTTTTGGGGTTTTAAAAAAAAAATTTAAACCACCGCCACCACCAGGGGAAGGAAGGAAGGGGACCAAATTATGAGCTTTTACTATTGAATGTGATTCCAACTTTTCTCCGACCTACCAAGAATCCAAGCAATTTTTATTTTGTTTCTTCTTCTTCTTCATCATCACAACTCATTTAATGAAATTATCTCCATGGTGAGAACAAGGTGGTGTAATTATGACTCCCTGTAATTATGAGGTATGGCGTGGTGGTTATTTACCTTCTCCTTTAACCATGAGGTTGGAAGTTCAAATCCTATCCATGGGAATAGAGTATATTTCATGGTTAGTTCTTTACCACCAATAGAAGAGCACCCGCTAGACCAAGTATGATTCCCTTTATTTATGTACCTTTACTTGAATTGTTAAGTTTAAGTAGAGATCTTGAGTTAAAATCTCATCAGAGACGGTCTTGTGTTGTATTTTAGTCACATGTTATTGTCTTAGGTTTCTCATATTTCAAATTAATTGATAAAGATATTGGATTTAAAAAAAAAGGAAACTCTCTCCGTGATAACCACGTAGTAATAAGAAAAAGGGTAAAAGAAAAGAAGAAGTATGAAAAGGAACAAACAATTTCTAGCTAAGTGGTATCTAAGATATAAAATTTTGCATGGTTTTAATGATTATGTTTTGGTCCAAAGTGAATGAAGTCACTGTTTCAACTCATTTGTATTTGATTTGGATTGTAGGTGGTATTTACGGTTAATTATTTAGCATCATTTTTATCATATCAAAAATGATATTTCAAGTTGAAAATCTAAAGAAAAATTGGCTGGTTCAGTTTGATTTTTGAGGAGGCAAAACAATCCAAACACTATTGTTCTATCTGTTTCTCTCATGACTGAGAAGTGGAGAGAATGACTAGGCCATCTCAAATGGTGAGAAGCTAAACCTAGTGGATTTAGAGTTTCGTAGTATTGTAAATATTTATTATGCATTTTATTCCTTTCAAAAGTCGTTGATACCATCGTCATTATTTTCTTATTAGGATCATCATCATCATAATAAGACAAGTGATGAATTTTGACTGAAAAGTTTAAATTTTTGGTCGAAAGAACTTAATAGACTACTCGTAAAAAGATATAAGACTTACCAGATTAAAAATAAAAATTTTGGACTTTAGTTAATTAATAAAAATAATTACGAGACTAAACTAATCAATTTTTCAATATCTAAATTTATACATGATGTGGAAATTAACCTGAGTCGAGGGTAGATTAGTCCTTTGAGGTTGATTTCCCTCCTTTGCTTCCTAAACGAGGTTCCTGCAGAGCAAAGCCAAAACTAGGAAGGTTCCCTAGGTGGCTTCTCCGATGTTTAAGTCAGAATCTCTTCAGAAAACTCAAAGTAAAGCGGTAAAGAGAGGAAAAAGAGAGAGAAAGAGGGTTAAAGTCCACTTACTTCGTTTAAGGGTCTTCAGTTCTATATATAGGATTCGAGGAGAGGTTGTAGTCTTGTGAGTTTATGATTCCTGATCCTTATTGGAAAAGGAATTTTAATTTAATAATAATAATCTTAATAAATATAATAATGATAATAATTTTATAGTTGATATTTAAAAATAAATTAAGTAAATAAATTATAACGAGAGATTTTGTCGTAATGTTTTGAATGGTAATAAATAATAAAAATAACTAATAATAGTGATAATAATATGAGGTATTACCATAATGCCCTTTTCAAATAATAAATAAATCTGGAGATATTACCAATACCTATACTTTATACTTACGATGTGAGATTCATATAACGAGGTTATCTCTCATGTACACAGTGCATTGGACTGTGAGGACCAACAGCATTATCATTGCAGGGAAACAAATTCTATATCTATGGTGTTTTCTCCTTTTATATATATATATATATATATATACATATATATAGAGAGAGAGAGAGAGAGATTCAGCCTGCAAATGGGTTCATCATTAGAGCGTGCTTTTTTTTTGTGAAAAAAAAAAAAAAAAAAAAACTCTCCAATAATTCTACCGCTAATCATTTTGATTTTCCTCGCAATTTAATTTGGTCAAACTCGTTTTTGGCGCTTTCTTTTGTGTCTTTACTTGTTTAAACTCTTCTCCTTAATTTTTTTTTTTTTTTTTAATTTGATGAAAATTCATATTTTTTTTTTTTATAATTATAAATAAAGTTATTACTTAACTAAATTAGATTTTATTGTTATGATATGTATATATAAATTTTAAAAAATATTTAATCCTAATGAGGAACAAATTTTACTGCGTACTGAATCAAATGAACAGTTAGATCTCAATGATTCAAGAAAGATTCCGGTATCAAGTCGCTTAGAAATCAAAAGTTTAAAACCCTTATCCAGTCGGACATTATCGTTATTTATGGATATGTGTGCCCTATTGGGGAGATGACACATGTTTCGAAAGTATACTTATGCGCCGCATGTTGGCAGAAAGTGAGTGTACCTTCCCACTCAAATGTCAGGGACATTAAATGCCTTGTACAAAACATGATAGCGACCTTCTGAGTGAAGCGGATAAGGTAGACCCTGGCGATAACGTGTCCCGTAGTGAGATTTGCAGAGTGAGCTCCCGATCAACTGAGAATTAGGAGACCTTGCAGATTGTGGATATGGCGAGGTGGACTCAAAGCCTGTCCACCTCAGCAAGGTTGGCCAAATAAGCCAACTTGTGAATTTTTACACTTTTGATTCCTTCATACCCAAAAAAGAAAAAGGAAAAAAATTCTCTAGAGAATTAAATGCTGAAATTTAGATATTAAATTGGTGGTTCGGAAGTCCTAAAAATTAGTTCAACAAACAATCCTCTTGGTTGAAGTGCCATTTATTTAATGAGGAAGAAAAGCAAGATAAAGAAAAAGAAAAGAAAAAAAAAAAAATTTGTAGAGATTCTTTTTATTTCACATTATGAAGTCAATAATTGTACCAAAGATGTATGCACTATTATATATATACTTTAGTGGGTGATATATATATATATATATATATATTATATTTTAGTTTTTTAAATTTTATTTATTGTTTCAAATTGTTCTTTTCTTCTGGGATTTCTTCTTTTAAGTTTATTTGTCCACTGGTTCAGATTCTCTTGGTTAACTACCCAACCTTTACTGATTTGGAATTATTTGCTTCTAGAATTTCTATTTTTAAACTCTTTCCAAAAAGGGACACGATATATATATACATATTTAAAATATATCACATCACATATCGTAAATATGTAAAAACGTAACATGAAATAATAATAATAATATATTATTTGGCTGCATAATGTTCTTGTCTCTCCCTTTATACTCAATCGACAAAGTGTAAATGACCAAATATAATCTAAGTACTTTAAGTATCTTTATATATTTGTAGGGAAAAGTTACTATTTAGGACAAATGGCCGATCCTTTGTCATTTGCAACCCTTGCTTAAAAATACAACCATTCTTTTTTTATTGTACAAAATTATTATTATTTTTTTAGTACGGATTAAATATATGTTTTTTTTTTTTAAAAAAAAAAAATTTAATTTATATGATAAATATATGATTGATAAAATTTTGTCACGATAACTAAAGTACTTATTTAGATGTATGTATATTTTTAAGAAGAGGGTAATATTATCAAGTAAATCGTATTTCTTATAATATATGTAGCTCATTTATATTAGTAACATAGTATCATAACTACTATTTACATTAATTTAGATTTAGTTTAAGTTATCTTCATAAAGTCTGACTCTTACTTAAGAAAAATCTGTCAAAAAGGCTTAGATTAGTGGGTAGCAATCTCGCTTATGATTCGAGAGGTTATAAGTTCGAGACATGCCAAAGACAAAAGACCTCAAATTTTCAAAATAATAATAATAATAAATACTCAAGAAAGACCTTACCTAACTTCTGAGAGTCGAGAACAAGATAGTAGGTTATTGGTGTGGTTTCCTTTGCTTAGGTGCCTCCACCTGGCTTATCAAGTGGAAGACTTGGGTTCGATTCTTACCAGGGACGACGTTGTGCCGAATTTCAGCCATGTGCTGTAGTCTTGGAGACTTATTCCATAGATCTCTCTTGAATTAGTCAATAAGAATACTGAAAGTCGAATCAAGGATTTCGTTTTTTAGAGTCGGATCAGGGATTTCACACACTACTATCGTGCTCAAGGGTTTTAACTTGTGTAATTTTTAGTTGAAGGTACAAGGTACATGATAAATATTCATTATTATATATGTATTTATTCAAGCCACTTTCCCAGCGCACCAATTTGTTGAAGTGATAAAGTACTATCCATTTATACATTCTTTAACGTGCAATATAGGTCAAGTCACCATTATATATATATATATATATATATGTATGTATGTATGAAGTTGACTGTAGAACAAGCAAGAGGGAAGGTGAAGAAAGTGGAGAACAGAGCATGCATTTGCATTTGCATGCATGACCTTTGACTGATAATTATATATATATAAGCACATGCCCAATGAAATCTGCCGGTGATCAGTACCGTACCTAATCCCCCGACCGACCATTTCCGTTCATATGCCGTACAGCATTTTCTTCATATAATCACCACGATCTGAAATTCTTTCCCTCCGAATATAATATAGCATGCATTATCTGATCTTACTTCAAATAAGCTTCAACTAATTAACATTCTCCATAATGTTTGCATTAGTAAACAAAACAACAAAAAGACTTTTTAATTCCAGGCAAAAAGTTTATTTATTTAAATTTGGTCTTTGTGTCTGATTTTGAAGTTTGAATAATTAGGTTTCTCTCTCTCTCTCTCTCTCTCTCTCTCTCTTCATGAAGAATAATCAATAAAAGGGACAACCATTAATTTCCAGACATATATATAGTTGATAATCATATTCACATGGTCGTTGCCACCATTTCCGGCTTGACTTGTGGGTTTAGAGAATTTTGTGTTATTGGTGGGCATTAACGTTTGGAAGTTTGAGGTAATTATATTTGGATGATTGATATATATGTTCTCAATTATTCTCCTATGATCTCATGGATTATGTAAGGTTAAGACGAGTATGGAATTGAAGATACATCGATCCCTTTTTCACTAATAAAAATTTTACAAGTTTCCTTTATATAAATATATGAATATAATAATGATTCAAAGAATATATTAAAGAATTAGATAATTCAATTATAACCCTTAAATATATGTTAGAATTAGATAGTTCAACTCGAATTAGGTCTTATTTTAGAGTTTTGTACGAAGTCAAAGTAAGAGAGAGAGAAGGAGAGAGAGTTTGGTTATGGTCAAGTTACCCTTGCCCTATGCAACCTCCAAAACCAAGTTTTGTTGACCATAATTTTAAAGAAAAAAAAATATTTTTTAATTGATCGTATATAAGTTGAAGAGAAATAAAAGATGTACTCTAATTTATATATTACGTGAAATATTACTAAATTATAGTCAAAAATTTGTGTTATATATATATATCGAGAGATAAGATATGTGTATATGATCTTTTAGGGAAAATCTTTTGGCTTGCAACCTAAGGAAAATGAGGGAATCAAGGCACCCTATGTGAACATTCAATTGATAGAAAATGATTGGCTTATCTTCACTAAAAGGGAGGAGAGGGACACATGGGATGGTGCTGAAAATTTCTCTATTCTTTTAGACATATATAAGGATGGACAAACATTGTTCTATATTCCCACTTGAGTTATTATATCTCAATTCACATGCTATGTCTCACTCACCCTTCCCACCTTCATATATTTGGAGAAATTGGAAGCAAATGTATGTATATATATATATATATATATATATTATCACAACCTGGGCCAGCAACATGACTATGAGTCTGGTGATATTCAAGATCAACTACTTAGTACCGTTTTCGCTGTACCAAAAGGATATCCCGAGTTGACAATGATTACTTAATTTCATACTTATATTTCATGACATATTCATGTACATTTACAATGTGGGATGAAATATTATATATATATATATATGTATATGTATATGTAGATGGAGATGAAAAGAATATATATATATGTATATGTATATGTAGATGGAGATGAAAAGAATGACGGCATTTTGCCCTTTGGAATTGCATGTGAGGGAGAAATATAAAACTATGTTGAATTTGGCCAAATATAGGACGAAAAATATTGTGTGTGAATTTATTTTGCCCCCACCGTAGACATTTTATTTATTCCCAATATATCCATCAATCAATTCTATCCTTTTCCATACGATGCTTCACCCATGTGAGGCTCTAACTTGTATAACTAAATCAATATATATCTCTTACTAAATCCTCAATTCTGTCCAATGTGTGTGGATCATGCATGCCACCCATGAACGGTTCACTTCATAATAAAACAGTTAATACTAAGTTCATGACCTCAAGATTTTATATGTAAGAATATCGGTAAGTATGAATGGTCAATTTCAAATATTTACTTTTGATACAATGATAATCGTTAAATAATTGAATGTAATAAGAATTACCAAAATATTTATTGTGTTTGCGAGATTGAAATGTGACAATTGGTTATTATAGTCAATATCTAGTTTAAACTAATAATTAATTCTCAGTCAACATGGTCATAGATAATACAATAAGAGAGATAAAAGAGTAAATATGATACCTAAGTTTCTAATGAAAGAGTATATATACACATAGTCAATTTGAGTTATCTATTTTGGCATAGCAAATATAAATTACTAAGGATGTATTTGGATAATTTTTTTTTTTTTTTTTCTAATCTACTCAAACTTGATCTGAGTTTCGATTTTATTTGATAGCCTCTGACATATGGTTGATCGACCAAATCTTAGAATAAGAAAAGTGAAACTTATGCTGGTAGGTGTGTGGTAGGGTGTATTATTGGGTAGTGTACTAATTGATCAAATTCTAATTTTGTAGTGTTATTTTTTATAATTATAATACGGACATGTCAATTACAAAATTTTATTCAAACAACGTTTCACCATGTACTTTTTTCATTCTCAGATTGTAAATTCCACTTCTTTCGAAATAAATTTCACTCAAAATATAAAAGAAAAAAAAATGGTGATTGTCTACATATAATCTAAGTAATTGATTAAGAATATTTTTTTAGTAACCCGGTATCCTTATCGACTAATTCGTGAAGGATCTATGGGGTATACCCCCAAGATTATATAACACATGGCTAAAATTCGGCACAAGGTGGCCCTCCCTAGTGAGAATCGAATCCAGATCCTCCACTTGACAAGCTAGGTGGAGGCACCTATAAGTAAAGGGAGCCACACCACTGGACTACCACCTTGTTCACATTGATTAAGAATATTGTGCTTGAAACAAATACTATATATATTCATAAATTAGAAGTGTGACAAGAAATATAAAAGGACAACAATTAATGTTTATAATTTATAAGGAGTATTATTGAGACCAACAAAGGAACACAAAAGCGTGAGCTAGCCCGTTCATATAATTTGAATACAAGTAATGGGTCACAGGACACATTGTTTGCCCATTTGGTTACAAATGTGTGTGATGACTGACTCATGCATGATTTTCATTTTTCCACTAAAGTTTTTGCAGTTGGGAATAAATAGATTGGGACAAATTAAAGGGACCCCCCCGCCCCCTCCTCTGCAGCCTTTCCTATCCCTCTTTGACTGACAGAGTTTACAATGTTCTCTTTTTTTCTTTTTTGTTCTTAAATGATGGTATTCACCGTCATCGCCAATAGTTACTGATTCATTTTGTTACAAGAGTTCGAACTTTTAATCTCATAATTAGTAAGAGATGAATTGAGCGGCTATTACACCATACATCGTGCTTGTTTATACTGTTCTTTGCCCTTGCAAAAACATATATACTATCCAAACATGATCTCTTCTATATGTAAAAGCCCTTCAAAGTTCAAACAATATAGTATTACTTTAAATTTGTGGTGAATTAGGTTTAAGTTTCTAACTCTTACTAATCCAATAATAATTTTAATTATGATCATTATCTTTATTAAAATAACACATTATATACGTCATTGCAAAATTATTAATTTTTTTATTTTTTATTTTTATGAATTTATAAATTTTTATGTATAATTTTTTTGTTAGAGTTGGAAATCCTAATTTCAACCAACCATTGGTCTATTAATGTACCATTTTTTATTTTTTATTTTTTAATGTTCTTATACTACTACTAGAGTTATATTTTGTTTCTTCTTAAAGTTCCCCTCCTGACTTACTGGTCTAGGA
Organism: Marsdenia floribunda; assembly: GCA_035583425.1. NCBI lineage: Eukaryota > Viridiplantae > Streptophyta > Magnoliopsida > Gentianales > Apocynaceae > Marsdenia > Marsdenia floribunda. Next base: position 11,214,562 of record JAXGGT010000169.1, on the reverse strand, counting down.
GTCTCTCCCTTACCTCTTGGCAAACCAGGAGGTTGATAGTTCGAATCTCTCGCCATAGGTCAAAGAGTTTCTCCCTTACGTCCTGGCTTGTCAAGAGATTAAGGGTTCAAACTTCACCCAGGGTTCCACAGTTTGAGATATATTCGCAAGTGCCTCCCTGGGTGGATTAGTCTGGGCCGGACTTGGTCCTATAACTATTTTTGTTTTCTTAACTTGGTCCTTCCGACCAAATTTGTGAAAATTTTCGGTCTTTTAAATCAAGTAAAAAGTAATGAGAAAAATACAGTACTCTACCTCTTGTCATAAAATGTCCTTATAAGACTAAGTCTGTGCTTTTCGCGTGACTTAAACGACCAAACAATCCCACAAACTTGGTTGGAAGAACCAAGTTAAAAAAACAAAAATAGTTATAGAACCAAGTTCTTCATTGTTTAAGATTTAGGACCAAGTTCATAAAAGAAAAATAGTTATAGGACCAAAATTTTCATTTTTTGAAATTTAGAACCAAATTCGTTGGAAGAACCAAATTCGAGAAACGAAAATAGTTATAAAAATAAATAGATAATTTTCCTTTCCTTAAATTCCAATTTTGTATAACATTCAGTCAGTCAATATAACACTTTTTAAAAAATGGTAAAATATGACTTATCTTTCTTCTCCCCGAATCTATTCATTCCTTAAATTTGGACTATCTATATATATATATATGTATATGTATATATCACCTTCATGAACTTATTATTAAACAATAATCGATCACACTTCCTTTCGAAGACAAAGAATGAAAAAAAAAAGAAAAAAAAGGAAGCAAGGACAAGGACCATATGGTCTTTTTCTTTTTTTCTTTATACGTGTAGGTAGTTCATAGCAGAGAGTCTCTATGCAAGAAGTCATCAAAAGTTCTTGCCGGTTCTTTTTCATACAGTAAATCAAGAAAAGAAAAGGAGAAAAGAGAAGAAAAAAGGACCATTGTTGGGATAGTAATGGTGGTCTTCAGCTTTAAGCAATCCCTAAAAAAGGGCCAATTAAATTGGTAAGTTTGAAGAAGAAGCAAAAATGAGATAGAAAACTCCCCTTTGGG
>JAXGGT010000169.1:11191041-11213471 GCA_035583425.1 Marsdenia floribunda | reverse complement strand
TACAAAAATCACCTTTCCCCCCCCCCCCCCCCCCCCCCCCCTTTTTCTCTCTCTCTCTCCCTCTCCCTCTCTCACTCTTGCACACTTCCTTCCATTCCTTTCTTGAACAAAAGCACTCAATGATCATTTTAGTGTTTTTTTTTTTTTTTTTTTTTTTTTAAATTCTAACACGCTCAAAAAGAGATGAGGTTCAATTGTAGTACACCAACTGTGATAACTACCATATATATATATGTATATATATGCACCCTAACTAACTAACTTCATTGTTATGATATTGAAAGGGACGAAGGTTTGGCCCAATTCGTGACAAGATGAGCAAAGATTTCACAGGTTTGACAAGGACTAACAACTCGTTGGTCTAAGTTGAAGAAGTTTAGTTCCCCTTAAACAAGGTTTCTATTGGGAATTTATGCTCTAAATTCCCTCTCAGAATCTATGCAAGAACTATTAAAAATAGAGAAAATAACAACACAAATATTTAATATGAAAAACTCTCCAAAATAGGAGAAAAATCACCAGGGCAACCAAGGACAAAAAAGAAATCTACTACGTGAAAAATTATTACGATAACACAATTTTTCTCCTCACACCTTCAACTCCATGACACCCACAAAATTTCTTACAAGAAAAACTTTAACTCTCACCTAATGAGAATTTTAACTAGAGTTAAGAGTAACTACTTAAATTTTGAACTGATGCACATAACCAAGGAGTTCAACCCTCCTTATATAGGGAGCAAGCTCTCCCTCCCTTTATTCCTAAACCTATGTGGAATAGAAAAAGGAGCAACTCTCAACAATTTCGAATTCGAATATTGTGCATGGAGAAATAGGTATTCGGGAGAATTTTCCTCCAAAAAGGATCTAATACAACTTAATTTTGGATTAGTCAAAGCCCAAAATAACTAATGATTATCGAAAGGTTAAATCAAAAAAAGTTTGACAAAGGATCATGTTATCTCAACAAATGGAAGACATATCTAACCTATATCAAGATACCAATTAAAGGCACTTGAGTTGCCACTCGTATTAGAAATACCAACCTTCTTGGTTTAGACAAAGGATTGGTAGTTCAACATCTATCCGACTCTTTTTTGTTCAAACAAGAAAAACATTTGAAAAGGAAAAACCTATTTATGAAAAGCGGCTGAAAAAAGGACACAAAGGGAATTCAGGTACTATAACATCTATACACTCATCCATGCAAAGGTAAGTGAAAGTCATACTATACAAAAAAAAAAAAAAAAAAAAAAAACTTCTCTTCTTATTCTTCTGTGAGAGATTTTTGACCCTAACTTTATCATCAGAGACAATATCTCCGGAGTATGAACCTTTTGTTTTTGTAAGTATACATATCCCACGTCGTCTAGAGCATCAAAAGAAGAGATCCCTTCCCGATGAAGCTCTTCTATTAGATGCACTCTATTTTTTAATTATAGTATCATATATAATCTCGTTATTTTAAATAAATTATTGAGTTCGAATCTTGAAAATACTTGTTAGATAAAGAAACAAAATATATATATATGTATATGATTCAATTCGATTTTTGGTATATTTTGCGTAAGGACAAGCACCTATAATAATAATAAGAAGAAGAAGGATTCGAACGAAATGAGTCTCAAATCTAAGGACCGCTATTGATTGTGAGACATGATGCTCCCTAAAATCTAAGTACACTGGCCATGGTAGGGTTTGTCTCGAATCTGTATTGAGTATTACACTCAAGGTCCCTTAAGTATGATTCTTACCAACATCCACTTGATCTAAATGATAAAAAATTTAAATTTCTTTTAATTGAAAAAATTAACATTAAAAGAAAATAATAATAATAATTATAAATAAATTTGTCTTCAACTTGACTCTCTTCAAGTTTAGGTTAATGATGCTCAAAATGACTATTATATCTTCATCGAGACTATTAAAATTATAACACATTATTCAACTTTCTTTAAATTAATCAAGATTCAAAATAATTATGATATCCTCATCACTTATTAAACATAAGAGAACTTCCTAAATCAATCTACCATCTTTTTTTTGGATAACAATAGATTTTTTTTTTTTTTTTTAGCTAAGAGTATCTACTAACGACAATAGTGACTAATCTCTTTCGTTGCAAGTGCCTTCTCGTTGGAGGTAAATAATTGGTCATAAAATGTCCTTCATTCTTATGGGCAAGATTCAAACTCTTAACCTTATACTTAAGGGACGAGTGGAGCAATTATCACATCAAATCTCATGGTTGATAACAATAGATTTAAAGACATCATACTTATGCTGGGATAAATAAGAATTCCAGAAATGGGAGAGTTTGGGCCTCTGAGGCGGGGTGGCAGACTCAGTCTAGTTACAAAATATTTTGCTTAACAAACAAAATTTTCCCAATTGACAAAGTAATCTCTAGTATCAGTAGTGCAAAATTTCTGTACTTCAAAAATAACTGCTACTACTAGTATTGAAGGCTTTATCCAAAATTTTCTCCCATACTCATCATTAAAATTGGAAAAAGACAAAAAAAAGAAAAAGAAAAAGAGAAGGCTTCAAAATCAACATGGCCAGAACAACCAATTCGATTTTGCACAATCAAAGTGTTCAATTCTAAGGCAACATACCATTCAGATAGCAGTATCGTTTAACTTACTCCTGGAAGTATGAGAATGTTTTCGAAGTACTACATGGTGACTCGCTATCACTCAGAATGAAATGGCACAGAGGTCGCGCCCCCACTTTTAATAACGGTACAGGGAGCGAATAGAGCGGTACTCTGGCAAAGGGGCTACAGCAGAAGAATAATCTGATCGATTAGCAGGAAGGTAGTGATCAGTTTCCGGCAGTTGATGCGTACCATATACACGATCACGGTATGTTGGACGTTCCACGGGAGAGTAAGGATCTCGCCTTCTAAGTTCATCTTGAACACAGAGGTTATGATCCTCAGCAGTACTTACTCTGTAGGAGGAGGAAACATAACGATCACGCCTCCTTGCAAAATCATCTCGAGATGGGAGGTCTCGGTGCTGCTCAAGGTGTTCTCTATATGAGATATACGGATCACGCCTTCCAATTTCATCTCTTAGTCTCAAGTCAAGGTGCTCTGTAGCTACATCCCGCCTGTATGGATCAAGCTGGTTCAACGCTGGTTCCCTTCTATAAATGATAGGGTGCTCTAAACGAGGCTCTGGAACCAGATGCACGCGAGAATCCCGACGCTCCACAAGCCAATCGTGCCTGTAACCATCCAGTTCCGAGGTCCTATCATATACATAAGATGGAGTGGCAACTGCTGCAGGTACAAGTCGTATAGGCACTGAAGCCACTGCAGATGTAACCACTTCTCTTTCATGATTACGGGAATCCTCATGGTATCGCCTTTTCACTGCAGATGCAACCACTTCTCTTTCATGAGTGCGGGAATCCTCATGGTATCTCCTTTTCACTGCAGATGCAACCACTTCCCTTTCATGATTGCGGGAATCCTCATGGTATCTCCTTTTCACTGCAGATGCAACCACTTCCCTTTCACGATTGCGGGAATCCTCATGGTATCGCCGTTTCTCAGCCATTGCAGAACGCCTCTCCTCACGCCGTACTCTGGATCTATCTTTGTCTGTGGATGCACGAGTCCTTACTCTTGTGGCCGATCTCATGGCTTTGGAGCCTTTACTTGCAGAAACAAAAAGCTTGCACAAGTCCCTCACCTGTTGTAGAATACTATTTTATGTCAGCGGGTAGCTGCTTGTCCATCAAATGCCCATCTTAAATTCAAATGCAGAAAGAGGAAAATAGAGCTCCATTTATTCTTATGCAAAAATGACCAAATTATTCTGGAGCTTGATTCCTTTCTTAATTAGTTAAGTGGGCTTTTCCAATACAGAATGCCAAATTGTGGACTCTACTAGGTTGTCATGGATAATAAACAACCGAATCCACATAGTATTAACTTCAGCAAATGAGCTCGCCTTACTGCCCCCTTTTTCCTCTATCCTTCATCTTCTCCCTACTCTTAACCTCCTATCAGGTTTAACATCATAAGGGTCCAAGCATTTTATTGCACAAGGTGCATACATGAAGAACTCTGTTCAACTTACAGATAAATGTGGATGCAAAGGACAGTCAGAATGTATTTAGTACCTGCTGATATGTCAATTGGCAGTCAAATTTTCTCTTTGTAAAGTAGTTGTCCCTAATGACTTTCTTAAACTTCTCTTCTGCCAACGGTAAGCAGTCTTCAAGCACAGTAAACCGAACCTGCCATATTTCCCGGTAGGAAAAAAGAAAAGTTTATATAATATAAACAAAGTTGGATATGTGCATTTTTGCAGGGCATAGATAACAGTAAACTGGTTGTTCAGCTAAAAAACAATATGTAAAAGTAAATATGAAATATCCATCCACAGCCAAAAGGTACAGAATACTTTTTTCACTCAGAATTTTATCCTCAAAGTATTACATTCCTCATCGATCAATTAGCTTATCAACTGGTAACATTTTCTGTGTTATCTAATTAACTGGTGACAGAACATTTTTTATCTTAGCAAGAGAGGAAGAGAGCTAAAGAGGATTACATTTTTTCAAAACGGAATCACATCTCACATATTAGTTATTGAAAGAATCCAATGCTAACAATAAATAAACAACTTTCCTAATCAGAATAGTTTATGCATCAAAACATAGTCTTTGATTGCTGAGATATAGATAAGAAGTATCAAGAAACCTGGGATGGAAACTGGGAGTTAAATGCCTTGGGTTGAATGTTATAACCCCCACGCCCTGCAGCTTTGTAGATCCCATACAGCAATTTCAGATCTACATCATATAGAAACAACCTCATGCCTTTATAAATTTGTCCAACCAGATCTTTCTTATTTGCGGGTAGCCCAAGAACCTTGTAATGGTAGCAGTCCTTTTTCGTCTTAGAGCTGCACATGAAGATCATTCCCATGCTCTTAACCTTTTTCCAGCGTGATGATTCTACTTTATCATCTCGTTTAGAGGGCACTTTCTCGGATCCCCCTGCTGTAACTTTCCTCCTACCTTGTCTCAATTTCTTAACCTTCTGCTTAGAAGTTCCTTCTTTATCTTGAACATCTTCATTTGCATTTCCTTTATCCGTTTCCTTCATTGCATCATCTCGATTATCTTTTTCTTGCCTTTTATTATGTCTAGAGACCACTTTATCTGAGACCTCTGCTGTAATCTTCTTCCTTTCCTTCACTTGCATCAAGGACTTCTCCTTTTTTTTCAAACTTCCACCACCTCTCTCTTCATTCTCTTCTTTTGCATTTTCTCCTTGTGTAGCTCTGTTTCTTTGATTTTCATCACCCTCCTTTAAAGTATCATCATTATTCTCTAATTTTGTAATTTCCAAATTTCCACCACCTCTCTCTTCATTCTCTTCTTTTGCATTTTCTCCTTGTATAGCTCTGTTTCTTTGATTTTCATCACCCTCCTTCGAAGTATCATCATTATTCTCTAGTTTTGTAATCTCATCAATTTCTTCTTCTTCTTCTTCTTCCATCAGGAAGTCATTTTCCTCCTCCTCCTCCTCCTCATTGTCGTCATCGTCATCCTCCTCCTCATCGTCGTCATCATCATCCTCCTCCTCATCGTCGTCATCTTCAACATCATCCTCATCAAACTCAACATTATCTTCATCATCATCATAGTCATCAAGTTCCTCCTCTGCTTCATCGAAATCATTGCTATCATCATCACTATCACTAACCTCATCACCATTGTCATCAAGTCTTTCCTCTCCTTTAGCTTCTCCCAGTCCCATATCTACTTCTTCTCCTTCTCCCAGTCCTGTATCTACTTCTTCTGAAGCATGTCGTTGATGAATTTGTTCATCTTCAGCTGTATGCACTGTATTTTTGTCCACTTGGCTGCAGCCAACTTGTGCTACATTACTCTCCTTTTCTGTTTCCTCAACAGTTTGTCCTTCATATTCACTTTGAGAGAGTATATTGTTTTCAGATGCATCCACCATCACAGACTTGGATTCATCAATTTCTGCAGCTCCGGTTTCAACAGGAATATCATCTTGACGCCTTTTATTAGATTTTGAAATTTTAGCCTTGCTTTTTCTTCGCCCCATTTTGCTCTAAGATTTATGAGAAAGTATAGTAAGAATTATATTCTAAACATGATTCAAAACATTATTTTGGACAAAGAAGCACTACTTTCAGATCAAACTTTCAAAAATTATCTTATTGTGCCTATACCAGGGAAATTTGAGCGAAAACGGATCTTCTTCGGCCTACGCTAATTTTATTCTATCAAATACACATTAAGAAAAGAAACTATCTAGTTTATAAAGGCTCATAAAAGTTAATAGGTCAATAAAATGAGCATCTATAACGGCAAGTAAAATCTCATACACATGCATTGCTCTATGTGAACAAGTAATGAGTAGTCAGACCACCAACGAACAAAAAATGTGAAACACATAACCCAAACTTCTATGCTTAGGAATAGGGGAATGACAATTTAAAATTTCTGCAAGAACCTACTACAAATGAGAAAACCAATCCATAGTAAATACTTAACTACACACTGAATATATCCATCTTCATCAGCAGGGTTAAAGAAGAATGGGGAAATAAAAGATCTGTATAACCTAGAATAAACAAATCAATAGCCAAATGCTCGGTAAATACCTCACCTAACATCTAGTTTGGGAGAGAAAATCTTTTCTTGAAGAACCCATCCTTTTCTTGTTCTTTCTTTGCCCCTCTTAACAAAAAACTCCCAAACATAAACAAATTCTTTCCTCCGAAACTAACAGTAGAATGAACAATAGAATCACTCCATCGTCCAATTCAAAGTACCAAATATTCAAGAATGGGCTTTTATTTCATCATCGTCCGATTATTGAAGGCCAAATTTCAATTACTCAAAGCCGAAACCAAATGTTAGGAACAAAAATTCAATTCCAGAAAACTGCCTTTCTCTAACACAAAAACCATATCGTAAAACGTAAAATTTTCAATCAAATCCAAACGCAGGTTCTCATCTTACCTCCTTCTCTGCGTAATCCAGAACCCAATAACAAAGCAGAATCGACAAATTCCAAAGAGAAAATATGGAAGAATAAATACCTTACCGGTTTTCTCGAAAAATTGAATCAAGCAGAGATGAGATGGAATTGAATCTCTCAAACGGCGCCGGAAATAATCAGGTTCAGTCGGTTTTCATTCTTTCAACAGTCTTTTCTAAGATAAAAATCTCAGAGTAGTAAAGAAAAAACGAACGAAGAAAAGTTGACAAATTGGCATATATAGTCCCCAAACTATGTCCATTTGGTGTTATTGGTCGCTGAATTATGTTAAATTGTTTGAAATTGGTCCTTTCATTAAAAATTTTGTTATTTTATCGTTGATTTCAAAAAAAAATTACGCAAGAGAATTTTAGTCATTTCATAATAAAATTATAAAAAAAAAAAAGACAAAAAAGCCAATATATATGTATATATGTACGGTGAAAAGAATAAGAAAAATAACTCTATATATATTTGTATCAATAATATATTTTTCTTTTGTATAATGTTATTGTGAAATAATTAAAATACCCTGGACAATTTTTTTTTTGAAATTAACGGGAAAATAATAATTTTTTTTAATGAAAAGACCAATCTCACATAATTTAATATAATTTAGGGACCAATGTCATTAAAAAATTAATTTGGGGACCAATATCACTAAATAGTCAGAAGTTTGAGACTATTTATGCCAATTTGCCGATATATATATATATATATATATATATATTATAAGTTTTTTTTTTTTTTTTTATTGTTTTTTAAATCTATTTTCAGTTAATAAAGTTAAGCTGATGAGATGGTATTTGTGATTCAATTGGTCATAAATTTAAAGTTATATTTAGAAATAAAAATAAATAAATAAAATAAAATCTTTTAATAATTAATAATTGATTTTTTTTTTTTTTAATACTAATGGTACATACAAAAATTTTAATAAAATTTTATTAACTATTGATATGAAGTGTAATATGGATAAATGAAATTAAATAAGAGATTAATTTGTTTGATAAAAGAAAAAAGATTATAAAATAATCCTAGGATGTCATAAGTTAAAAATTGGACAATTATCCTATAATTTATTACAAATTCTACAAGATAATAGACAATTTTCAGTTTAGTCTTATAAATACTTTTTATTTTTTTTTGGCTAGATCTCGTAACTTTTTTTTATGATATTAAATTTTATAATTATTTTGATTTTTTTAAAAAATAATTTAATGGTTTCAGTCATATATTTATTCACGTGGTAATATAATTATATTGAAAATGTCCTAAAAAAATTGCTTACCTAATAAATATTCAACAAAAAAAAATGATAAGATTATTTTAAAAAATTAATTAAAAAAAATTAAGTATGATAATCGTAAATAATTGTAATATTTATAATACCATAAAAATAAAATAACAATAGAATAATTGTAAAATAACATTAACTAAAAATTTTAGAAGGTGAAAAATTGAAATAATTGACGAAATTTTCGTAATGAAAAAATAAAATATATTTTAATTAATTTTTTAGTAATTAATATATATATATATTTTTTATTGTTAAAAGGAGAGGACGGACAGAGCATGATGTGGTCACCCCAACTAATTAAGAGATCTTCCCCACCGTAGAATGTTCTAGTTGGCAGGTCAAGTAGTCCGAAGTTCAGATAAGTCACCACAGTGCTAAGCATTCTAGGCCGGTCACCGCTAGCTCAAAATGCATCGATGCGAGTCCTACGTCCTCAGTAAGGTTCGAACCCGTGACATTCAACATGGAGTTAGAGATCTAATCTATTAGACTACCACACCAGTGATAGTAAATAATATTTCATTATATAGTTCTATATATTATATTAATGTTTATGTATAAAATAATATATATATATATATACACACATATAAATAGCCTTACTTATAACGCGTACATCATGAATTCAATTCAAGCCTCGTAACCTCTCATTTTAGCTATACATGACAATTTATAATAATACAAATAGTATATATATACTATTATATATATATATATATATATGTTACAAAATGGTTTTTTAACATTTTTTTTTTCTTTCTTTTTTTTTTTTGGATCGATATGTAATTATTTATTTACAAAGCTCACTGCAGAGTTCTTGAAGAGTTGATGGATTGTTCTTCTCACTTTCCAATATGTATAACATGGTTTTGTTGTTCTGGATACACGTCAAGTTCAACTTGTTTTCCAGTTGGGTAGACTGCAACATGAAATATATATATATATATATAATAACATGTTAATTAGAGGGGTAAAGTAGTAAATTGTCACGCTCACTTCAATTATACGCTAAAAATAATATTTCGAGTTAACAATTAGTAGAGATAGTAGTGAAAAATTAAAAGGCAGAATTTACTCACTCTGCAAGATGCACCTCCACATGTCCAAAATGGTGTAGGAAAACAGCTCAGATAATGGCACCAAGAACAGTGTTCGTTCCCGTCCACCCCACTTAGGAGGAAAACAAAGCCGACCACCAAACTGGAAAAAAATAATAAATTCAGATCTTGTAAATATATATATCGCGAGTAGAGATTTATGTTACACTAATATAAATATATATATATATATCAAAGGCATAAAACTCCCACATCAGAATATCATAACAAGGGCTTTTGGGATTTGAGCCTGTAAATTAAAGCCCTTCGTGCATACTTTTGAAGAATAAGGGAGAGAGAGAGAGAGAGATTTAGCAGAAAGGCGTACCCAGATACAAGGAGTAGGAGAGAAATGATGAGCAAAATTAACTGATAGGTTTTGTACTTGGATTTGGATTTGGATTTGGGGGGTGCAGTAGCGAAGTAACCTGGAGGTGCATGTCTTTGGTTCACCCAACTAAACTGAGGTCGAACAAAAAGGATGAATCCAGCTAAAAAACCAGATACAAATCCACCAAGATGTGCAAAGTTGTCAACATGGGGTAGTATTCCAACAGCTAGATTAATTATAATGATGATCAAGAGAGTCCATAAAGCTTCCAACTGATAAAAACAAAACAATTATATATATGGTCAGAAAAGAAAGTTAATATTAATGTAAAGATTTCTCTCTCTCTCTCTCTCTATATATATATATATGTGTGTGTGTGTGTGTGTGTAAACGTACCTTGTTCTGATATATTGTCCAGTTTATGAACAGTTCAGAAAGCATTCCACCCAGTAAACCAAACAATGCACCAGAAGCACCAACAGAGATGGTTGTTCTTTGAAATAAAGACGAAAACAAACTCCCTCCTACCCCAGCCACTATATACAGTAGCCCAATCCTAACTGCATGCAGAATAATTACATGTCATAAACAAATATATATAAATATATAATCCCAGAAGGGATCGATGCAAAAATTTCTCAGTAATATACATACATATAATAGCAGAAAACCTACTTGTTATATAGGTTTACTTATCCCCTTATAGTCTGAGATTTTAGCACGTACAATAGGTTTAGAAAAGATACCCTTTCCCATTTTTGATTAGAATCTCCCGTTATAATTTCATATTAGATCAATATATGCAAATGTATCAAGTATTGTGATTTTAATATTATTTAAGTTATTTCTTTTAAATCGGAAATAAAGTTATGATACTTAAAAAGAGTGTAGCTAGAAATTTGTAGTTCGAATTTTTTTTAAACTTGTTCCACACTGTTTGATACCAAATGTTAAAACTAACGTGTCTTTTAGTTAAAAAGACTAAAATATCCTGTGAATTCATGTTCTTCATCAATATTAGTTGTAAATCATTAATAATTGAATGGAACGAGCTAATAACTCTAAATGCAAAAACCTAATATTGTGATTAATGTTAATTAGTGAGAAATTTAAGGAATGACAAGAATAAAAGAAAAGAAAAATGGTTGAGACATACTAAAGCCAAACTCCTGCTCAAGTCGAATGCCAACGAAAATCAAACTTAACATGTTGGCAAGAACATGGAAGACCCCTGCATGTAGCCATATACAAGAAACCAGCCTCCAAGCTTGATGGTTATCCACCACTTTCTTCACTTCCATAGCCCCCATCTTCAGTAGCCTGTCAATTATACATATATATATATACACACACATTCATGTTTTAAGCAAAACTTATAAAAAGACCCATGCAACCATTCTTATTGAATTAATTTAGGATTTCATGTTTCTGTGTTAAATCCGATTAATTAAAATTGCTTTTATGTTCTAATTAAAAGTAAATTCATATTCTTTTAATTAACTAACACATGGTTGCAATGTATGTATATATATATAAGGGAAAAGGGGACTTACGTAGCAGCTGAGGGACCGAGGAGAGGGTTCTCTTTGGCAGGCTGGAAAGAAAACCGGCCTAAGGAAGATGAAGCGATGCAATTGTCGTTGTTTTCAGGACAGTTATTAACGTACATTGAGATAACAAAGAGGGCAATGTTGACGATAACGATGGTAGGAACCAACCAAGGGAACCATTTCTTGAAAAGCCGGCGAGGTCTTGGGGGTGGATAATAATGAGGTTGGTGATGATTATTATTATTATAACCAACACCGCCACTACCTGTTGGCATCTGTGCGCTCACCGGATGTGGCGGGTCAGTCAGGCGAGGAGGCTGAACCTTGATCTCGAGTTCTGATTCCGGCGATGAAAAGCCAGAAGTTCTCCCCATCAAAGGCTTTTCCCAATAATGGAAAGAATATTATTGATAATTAAATTTTATTATTATTATTATTATTTTATCTTTCCTTGTTGAGAAATCCCATTGATTGATCAAGATTGGAGCTCGGAGAAGGATATACATATGATGGTGATTCCAACAGTCTAGTTTTGTTCTCCATGAAAAAATTAAAAAAAAAAAAATCCTGAATTATGGGGGTGGAGAGAGAGAGAGAGATTTGGAGTGAAAATCTTCCTCCTCCTGCTTCAGAAATGAGAGGGACAAATGGCCAATTTAGTGGTAAGTAAAACTTTCCAATTTGACTCCACTCATTTATTTTCTTTCGATTTTTAGTTTATTATCCCTCAAAATATATATACACACCTGTTGTTTTTAAAGCTCCGATACTTAAGTCAGTAGATTTAGGTCAAATTTCAAAACAAAGGGAATTAATTGTACTTACCAGACATTAATAGTATTTATAAGAGACATATCCTAGAATAGATGTATAATTTTTCAATGTGAGAATCTATTCTTTTTTTCTTTTTTTTTTGGTAAATATGTGAGAATCTATTCATTCTTAAGATAAAACTCTTTGGGGGTAAAATAGTCATTTCGTATAAGTGGACACAAATGTATTTTATATTCATGATTAAATACACCAATACTAAAAAGTATTAAAAAAAAATGTTAATAGTAATAAGTAAAAAATAAGGAAAATAGTATTATTTTGAAAATCAAGAGATAACTAAAAAAAAGTCACTATGAATCTTGATCAAAACAAATCTTTTTCACACTATTTTTTTTTTTTTCAAAATTTATCATAATTCTTTCCATCCACACAAATTTAAAATGCAAGTCACTCAATATATTTTGGGAAAAAAAAAATATATATATATATATATAAGTACTTACTAAAACGAGGTTATAGGAAACTCCGAAAGATTTTGCTAAGTCCGATGGATTTATATATATATATATATAAGGTTGTTTGTTCGTTTCAAAATGCATATATAGAAAAACTCCCCATGATTGAAGGCGACAATTCTATGGCTATTATTAATCAGATTCACTAATATTTATTCTCCTTCTCTCTCTCTTTCTGACTCTCTATCTTCTTCCCGACTATTTCCATACAAAAAAAAAAAAAAAAAAAAAAAATCGATCGATCCATCCCTCTGCAACTTCTGGAAAATTTTCAGCATAGGATATATTGCGTGGTGGGTACGTACAGTGAGTCCTATGTATTTTCATCATTTACGTTAATTGAAAAGATTTCTCTATGTGCAATAGAAGAGACCTTCTATCCGAGGAATCTTTTTCTTTGTTTTCCAGAAGGTAGAGAGAGAGAGAGAGAGGAGAGAGATGGATCATCCCACGGTGTTGCGCAACAAATTTTGGTTCGTTTTCTTTGCTCTGTTCGTATTCTGGTACTTTTTGCTTTATGGTTTCGACTGGTCTTCCCTCCCTGGATTAACGTCAATATCCATAAACCTTGATAAGTCTATTCAATCTCTTTCCCTAAGATCCCAGCAGCAAATCACAGTCGATGATGATAACAACATTGTGAAAGACGATGTTATCATCAAAACTGCAGATTTTGATGCAGTCGTCCCCAGCAGTACTGGCGGCGATAGTGCTAGCATGGTCCCAGGAAAACAAGACAGATCTGTAAATTTTTCATCTTGTTCGCACAATGATGACGAAGATATCGAGGGCGATGAAAATGATACGTGCAGAGGTAGATATATCTACGTACACGACCTGCCGAGCCGGTATAATCAAGATCTGCTCAAGCAATGCAAATTGTTCAGCAAATGGAACGATATGTGCCCGTCTCTCACGAACATGGGACTCGGACCCGAACTCGGAAATCCTCAGAGAGTTTTCTTGAACAGAGGTTGGTTTAACACCCAACAATTCAACCTAGAAGTTATATTCCACAACAGAATGAAACAGTACGATTGCCTGACGAATGATTCCTCCAAGGCATCCGCCATCTACGTGCCGTATTACGCAGGTCTTGATGTGTCCAGGTACCTGTGGAGTCCGTATAACGGATCGGTTAAAGATTCTGATTCTCTCGATCTGGCAAAGTGGCTTAGGAGTAAACCCGAGTGGGGTCGTCGTCGTATGTGGGGAAAAGATCATTTCCTTGTCGCCGGAAGAATTACATGGGATTTCAGAAGAGGGATTAGTGATGGGGATGATCCGGGTTGGGGTAATAATTTAATGAGGCTGCCGGAATCCGAGAACATGACAATGTTAACAATCGAATCCAGCCCCTGGCACAGGAACGACTTTGCTATACCGTACCCAACCTACTTTCATCCTTCGACAGACGAAGACGTTTTACTATGGCAAAACAAAATCAGGAGACTGAAACGTCGGACGCTGTTCTGCTTCGCCGGTGCACCGAGGCCGAACATGGTGGACTCCATACGGGACGAAATCATGGCTCAGTGCGAAGAAGCAGCATCGAGGAGGAGAAAATGCAGGTTACTAGAATGCAAGAACGACAAGAACAAGTGTAACAAACCGGTTTACCTAATGAAACTGTTTCAAACATCAACTTTCTGCTTACAGCCTTCGGGGGATTCGTTCACAAGGAGGTCGACATTCGATTCGATTCTCGCCGGATGCATTCCGGTGTTCTTCACTCCGGCTTCGGCATACGTACAATACCTGTGGCATTTACCTAATAAAGAATTCAGTAAGTACTCTGTACTCATACCGGAAGATGACGTGAAGAAGAAGAACGTGAGCATTGAAGATGTACTGTCACGAATCCCTAAATCGAAAGTGTCAGCCATGAGAGAAGAAGTAATCAAGCTAATCCCTAACGTGATATATGCAGATCCCAGGTCTAAATTGCATAAATTCAAAGATGCATTTGATCTAACGGTGGAAGGTGTTATTCGGAGAGTTGAAACACTAAGGAAAGAGATTAAAGAAGGTGGTAGTGCTACTAATTTTGACGAAGAGAATAGTTGGAAGTACTATACTTTTGGAACAATGGGTGAACACGAGTGGGATAGTTTCTTTTTGAGAACACCAAGAGATCGGTACTAAGGTATGCATGCAAGATACATACATATATATATATAATGTAAAAGGAAAGAATGAGAAGAAAAAAACCCCAGATTTTGACATAGTTATATAGTTTTGATGACTGACTTAGGTTTTTGTCTTTGGAAATTGGTTTGCAATGTTATTATTTCTGGTTTTCTGATTCTTTGGCCATTTTTTTTCTATGAAAAAGACTCATTGATATGATCTTATTATTGAAACAGTGTATTATATACAACTTAATTATAACACAGATTCTTTGAGTAGATAGTTAAAACAGAGAAAATGCAACACTTTTACAACATATATTATGTACACATTAAGACTATTTATGTTCATTTTGAATGTTCTTGCAAAAATATATATATATATATATATTAGAGAGATTTCTCAAATAAAATTTTAATTTTTTGAAACAAGTGACAATTTATATCCATTTAATATGGTATTAAAACTAAAAGAAAGATGATAAATTTAACTTCTATTATATTGATTTTAAATTTTTAAAACAAGTAATTAGAGGTGACAATCTTATTGGGTGTAATTGTGTTGACCTAAAGTAATTATACTCAATTTGTCAACTTGAACCCGACACGAATCCAAAATAGTACTAAAAAATTGAATCCGAACATGACACGAAAATTCAATTACATGATATTAATTCTCTAATTCGATTTTTTACCAATTTAACTTTTATATATATATATATATATATATAGTAATTTAATTATATATAAAATATTAAAATTTACAAATAAATTAAAATTTATAATTAAAAATAATAACAATTAAAATAAAATTATTATTTAAATGGTTGGAAACGGTTATGCGAGTTCAACAGTTTACAACCTTAACATAATTATTATTAAACTAGTTAACCCGCTCTAATACAAATTTATTTATCCTCAAACCTAACAAACTAATTTCATGTTGTGTTGTGTCTAGTTGATCCGCTCTAATACAAATTCATTTATTCTCAAATCTAACCAGCTAATTTTATGTTGTGTTAGGTTAGATATTGTCACCGTACTCTACATCTTTGATTTAGGCTGATTACTTTGATTCAATAAAAATCTAATATGAATATAAAAGTAGAATATTTTTCAAACATCAGCGTTTGTAGTCCAACGGTTAGGATAATTGCCTTCCAAGCAATAGACCCGGGTTCGACTCCCGGCAGACGCAAAATATTTTTTTCTGTTTTTTATTTTCCAATTAATAGGTGGAGACAAAGCCGCCCACAAAATATCACCACAAATAAGTCATATTCTGCAACTGCGCACACACTATAAAATCTCCACCCCATGTTTTGGCCACACGTTCTCGTCCGCTCCATTTCTGCCTTTGAATTTTTCCCCCAGTTTCGGCTTCCGACTGAATGGCCGGTACCGGCGCGCCAGTCAAGCCTCACGTCATAGGTTCTGCTGCAATCGAACTATCTAAGAGTTCCCGGTCTGGAGCTCCGTTCTATGTCCGGTTTTCTAGCCGGAGTCCTCCTGCTGTATTTGCTTGTAACGAACTCAAGCCGCGAGGGGAAGGTCCGTCGTGTTTATTCGTCGGACCTATTGAATCTGCTAGTAAAGAGACTCTCGAAGCTCTTTACCGTCAAGTATGCTCTGCGCGAATTAATGTAATTGATCTCTGTGTAGTCAATTGCTTCAAATTTTATTTTAATTGTTTGTTCCTTTTTTACAGGCTCGGGATTCATATTATAATGGAAACCCGCTAATATTAGACGATATGTTCGACAGAATTGAGGTAATTTATTTCATCTTGCAGTTTCGTCACTCGTGAAGCGTCTGATGTTAATTTTGTTAAATGAGATTGTGTAAATTTTCTAATTAGGAAATTTCTCTATTTGACAGCTGAAACTACGCTGGTATGGTTCGAAATCTGTAGTTAAGTATCCAAGATGCAGTCTTCGGAGGCACTCAACTTATGCTGATGCTCAGGTAGTTTATTTTCTTTCTTCTTGGGACCAGTTTAAGGATTGCTGCGGTTGTGACTTTAAAATTGTTAGATTCAATACAAGAAATATCCTTTCAAGCTGCTTATCTTTAGCCTTGCCGTTATGCACATAATAAGTTTCTTTTAAGTAAAATACCAGTATTTGGCTGGTTACCAGGAAACTACCAACAGATGGTATTATATCAAACATACCTTCTTCTTTTTTCCCATCTGTTGAGACGATTTTCCAGAATAAGTAGAAATTGAAGAGCTCATATCTGCCTGCCTTTCATGTGTTTTGTCTTTTAGGCATGTTTTCTTTTCTTCCCTTGAATATTGATTTGGCATGGATGTAGGGCAGGAAGATCCTTCACAAGTCTTTGCACTGGCAAGTGTATGGCTTGTGATTCTTGGTTTTGGTGGTTTTGTCTGCGTTGTACCTGTGATCTACACTATTGGTCAAGCTTATCAAGATGCATTCAATTCAGGAGCTTCTTATACCAGTCAGGCTTCTATGCTGCAATTTCTCACCATGCTCACGGGCATTATATACATCATATTGGGCTCAATAATAGGCTATCCAATTGCATCTGCCTCTGGTAATTAGTTTGGAATTTTTGTCTATTATATATGCTTTAAACTATTCTTTGTGCATTTTAGTACTATTGACTGACTTTCTTCTGGGATTATCCATAACACATTGAATTTGTCAAAACAAAGGAATGAATACTTATTTGATACTTGATTGAACAACTACCAAATGCGAGCTGTAATGCCAAGCAACTTCCCTTCCATAATATCTATTGAAGTGTAGAGAGATATGTTTTGCAAAATTGACAAATTAATTGTGATTCACCATTTTCTACCCCTTGTTCACCTGAATTACTTGTCTTTTGTGATGCAACATCCTAAGATTCAATCAACTTGATTTTTCTTGCCTACTTCTTCCCAGTTCTACAAATCATGCGACAGGTAAGCTCTTAAAATTCCAGTCAAGCATGTAACTGGGTTTTTGAAGAAGATTTTAGGGAATGAGTGTTCAACAGAATTTTCAAAGAATAGTCTCTTCTGATAAATGGGACCATAAGTTCTTGTTTCCATCAAACTTATTGTCTATTGGATGGCTACCCTTGTGCGCTAACTCTTTCAGCTTGTTATTTCTAATCCTGGAAAAAGAATCTTGATATTTATTAGAATTGTTGATCTGCTGCTACAGTGCTATGTCATTTACTGATTAGACAGATGTTTTGTATTGCCTCCAAATATACCTTATAACATGCAATTACTTTCCGCAGTTGGAGCATTACAAGGGATATGGAAGAATGACTTGGTAGCGCTGAAAGGGGCTTGTCCAAATTGTGGCGAGGAGGTCAGTTGATAAGCCTTTTTGCTCTATGGGTTTCAAAAGATTTATAACTCTGCATTTATTAGTAACTTGTGTCCTAGTCTTCTTCAACATTTCACTTTACATACTTCAATCGTGCCTAATTGTCTGCAGTATACTTGCCAGGTGTTTGCATTTGTTAATTCAGATCAGTCCAAGCAATCTCCACACAGATCAGAATGCCATGTGTGTGAGAGCTTCTTAGAGTTCCGTGCTAAAGTAGAGGTAGTTATATTCTTCATTATTTTTGTTTATTTAAATTTCCTCATGGATGTCATCATTCATTCCATCAGTATAGGCTCATTAGGATGGCCTCAGATTCATAGCTTTTGCACCAAAGAATCTCTTCAGTAACATTTCTGAAAAGCTGCTCGTTGATAATTTTGACATTAGGAGAGAGAAATGAGAAAGTCATTTTAGGCACTTTACATTTATTATGCAGCAGGAAAGGAAAAAAATGTCCATTCCGTGAGATTATCTCACAACATTTGATTTAAATGTATGTCCTGTTCTGATATGTTATTTGCAGGAATCCATCTCAACACCAGGAAGACGTTGGGTGCATGGACGTGTTTACTTAATTCGACAGAGACGTAGACCTCAAGGACGGATATAGAACTGAAAGTAGAGGTTGATATTCTCATCTCTTTGTACAGGAATGTATTCAGTAGAAAATTTAGATCAAACTGTTTATTCAACTCCATTTAAGACAAGGTTCCTATATTGGGAAACAGAACCACATGACATGGAGAATTTTGTCCTTGTCAGAACACAACACGTTCATTCAAAAAAACAACGAAGGAAAAAAAAAAACTCACATTCCATGTCTTCTTTGGGGGACATTGTGGTAGTACATAATGAGAGAAAATGATCAGGTGTGCATAATTGATAATTGTTAGTTTTTGGTCAAGCAAAGGCAGCAACATTAGATGTCTAAGCTTGATGCTGGACCGAGACTAGTAGTGATGTTTTCCACATGTAGACTCAATTTGAGATGTTAGTGGATCAGAGGAATAACATGGAAAACTTATTAATTAGCTTCTATTTGAACTAACCAAACACCAAGCCTCCTTTAATTTTTGCAAGTGCAAAAGTTGCAATCTAGATAGAGCAAGTTTATCTTTGTCAATGAGCGTAACGTGTTGTGTTTTATAATGTTCCTGTAGGCTGTAGTCAAATATGTCCAAAAAAATCGCCAGAAAAAATGAACAAATGGTATGGAAGAGGCGTTACGGATGATATCTTACGGGACTGGAGTCCCTTACGGCACGCAAATAATGACCCCGAGAGAAAGCAAAAGCTAGAAAATAATGAGGAAACCTCTCTAGTGTAGATAGAATCCAATGTTCAATACACATGCCAAACCAAAAGTTGACATATCACAGGCTTCCTATCAATTCTTTCTTTCCACAATCATACAAGTAAAGCAAGTCAATTATTAATAGGTTTTGCAGAGCGAATTCTTAAAACCCTGCACAAATAGCTAAAAAAGAATTGACTGAAACTATCCCTGTGAATCTAAATACTAGTCCATTACCTGACCTCTAGCTAATAATACAACTGACAGAATTGACAATGGAGAAATCAAATCATGTCAATTTTTGAAACTGTCATGCTTTCAGATCACAAGAACAAGAAAGTGTCATATATCACCAATTCTTCTATGACAGGGAATAAGGATGGCATGCTTCTACGCGATCAAAAGTGTGCCAAACTGTATACTACAGTCCATGATAGCTAAGACATAGAAAAAAGACACAAGGGTTTAAGTCAATAAAAGACTGCCAAAGTGAGAGTCCTCAGCTATACTAGAAAATAAAGATTCATAACATACCAGAAAGAGTGTAAATGAAGCAAAAAGCCCCTCTTGTAGGAGAGCTCCATGCCCACCAAATTCTTCTTCATCAATCTTTAGTATCAATGCATAATACCCATAAACAATCCCGGTAGATAAAACAAGAAACCTGCAAACCAAAGTTAACCCCAAAGATAATCAGGTCCAATTTTTCTCCTTGATGAAGGGGAAATCAAAGGCCTAGCAACTAAAGAATGTCCAAGCAATCGATACATTTCCCATCCAATCGTAATAGAGACAATGCCAAAGTGTTGAGGCCAGATTCCCAGTAAACAAAAAATTAAAATGGTAATTTTCTTTTATATTCCTTTTATTAGAACTGATTGCATCCTCACCAATACGCTAATGTATCTAAACTGAGGAACTTTCGTAAAAACATAGTTACAGTATCTGATCCATAATGTTATGCATAGATTTCTTTTATATATATAAAAAAAAAAAAAAACTCACAAGATTATCCAGGTGCCTCCAACCAAGGGAATGGCACCCCATAGTAGCCCACACAAAAGGCTAACTACTTGTCGAATCCAGTGGAGAACATCTCCTAATTGATCCTGAAAATAAAGTAACATTAAAAACTTAAAATGAAATTACAGCGTGTGCAAGAAAAGAAATGAACTGTTCATGCCTGCAATTTTCACTTCTCGCCATCTACATTTTAATCAATAATTCAAACAAGGAACATTTTGCTTTTCATAATTTTCCCTTTCCTTTCTCCTTTAATAAAACCTTCCCAGTTGGAACACAATTCAAGTTCTTAGTCAATGAAATAAAATGCAAAAAAGATTAATCATCCATTCCAATAATCTCCGTAATAATGAAGAAAGCAATTGATTTAGCGTCTTAAATGCAGATTCCAGTTTAAATTTGTAAGGCATAAATATTTTTGCATGTCTTGAAAGGGATGTGGCACTAGTAAAATTCTTGCCAAATATTTGTTGTCCAAACAGGAATGTCGTGATCTTTGCAAATGAGCTTTGACAACCTACAGTCTAGATTCAACAACTATCTAATTTTACTCATTGTGGATTCACCTACTGTGTCTCATCTTGATGTTGAGATATTGCATACGAGTTTTGCATGTCTTGAAAGGGATGTGGCACTAGTAAAATTCTTGCCAAATATTTGTTGTCCAAACAGGAATGTCGTGATCTTTGCAAATGAGCTTTGACAACCTACAGTCTAGATTCAACAACTATCTAATTTTACTCATTGTGGATTCACCTACTGTGTCTCATCTTGATGTTGAGATATTGCATACCTCATAATATCTGATTGGTATTTGATTTGAGAGTCATATGGCCTCACACTACTCGCATTTATAAGTGAAATAAAACGATCCAGATCAACTAGATATTGTCTTTTCAACAGCATTAAGTTACTATGCCTTTATAGATAGTATAAAGTTTCATATGCCCCAAAAAAGATTTAACTTTTTTTCCCCACTGGAAAACCAGTATAACTGTGGCATAGAGCATGCATGTAAAGCTAAACACTTACTGCATAGTGTACTAGTTAATACATTTAACGCACTTTGTGAATATCCAGAACCATCAATCATTCATTACAATGCAGTTTATAAAGCTAAACATTAACAGAGCAGTGAATTAGTAGCATTTAATACCTCAAAAACATTAATCATTAGCAACTAAGCAGTTCACTTACATTCTGGTTTATATCCTGACTCATAAGATAAGATTCCAAAGCTAAAGTTTTTATGCTAAAAGTCTACATCTTCAACCAAAACATCAAATCAAGAAACACTCAATAGCTACAAAAAAACAACAAAAAAAAAAAAAAAGACTGTCGAATTAAGGATCAAGTTTTCCTAGCAACTTGAGCCAAATTAGCTGGAAACTTTGCGAAATTAGTAGTGTAATATAAAAGGTAAAGTCAGCATCTTTTCCAAACAGTTCCAATTTGGAAAATGCTAGAAAGTATAATAAGACACGAAGAAAATCAAGCAGAAGTTCGTTAAACAACAGAATTCCATTGCATTGTATCCTAAATTCGTTAATCAAAGCAAACAACCAAGTTCAATTTAAAATCAATCACAATTCCCAACGTCCGTACAAGTTAAAAAGAAGAAGAATAAAGCAAACAAAAAAAAAACCTTGTCCCAAGAAGCATCCGGATCGAACAATTTGGCAAATTTAAACGGAGACAAGTGCCCATTCTCATGCTGCTGCGATTGATTTTGCTGCTGAGCATTAGATTTGGCCGATTTCCTTTGTTTCATGGCGTATAAAAATAATAAAAATAATAACAAGAATTACTGCCAAAAAAAAAAAATCTTCAACAAGACTCAAATCTCTAACGTCTTCCCGGACTCGAAACTAATCCGAAGATCCCGATGAAGCTAGGGTTTTAAAAAAGAACTGGGGCCAATGATCGCAGTAAAAAAAAAGAGAAAATAAGGCAAATTGGCACATTTAGTCCCCAAACTATGGGCATTTGGTGATTAAGGTCCCCAATCTATTTTTTTGGTGAA
>JAXGGT010000169.1:11180543-11190941 GCA_035583425.1 Marsdenia floribunda | reverse complement strand
TATATTACAAAAAAAAAAAAAAAAAAAAAAAAAAAAAAGCTTAAAAAGGAGGGATTTCTATTTCGTGAAGCTCAGAAGCAAGTCAGAGAATAAAATTTAGAGCACATGGTGAACTTCCAGTTTGAATCCACAATATTTGAGACTACTTCTACAGAAATTAAGTAGAGGGAAGAATAAGTTTATCATAGATAAGTTATATTCTTGTTTAATATTCAAAGATTCAATCTTTTATATTGCATGCTAATGATTTTAGTTTGTGGATTCAAATTAGAAGTTCACTGTATTCTCTGAATTTTGCTTCTGAGCTTCACGAAATAAAAATACATCATTTTTATTCTTTTTTTTTTTTTTGGTGGAATAGAGGGTGAAAATGTCCATTTTGTCTTTAGGATTAAAAAAAAAAAAAAAAAAAGAGAAAAGTGTAGTTAAAAAGACTATTTTACTATTGAAATTTATTAAAAATAAAAAAGAAAAAAAAAAGGTTGACTAATGGTTGACCGTTAAAATTTAACGGAAAGACTATATGCACCAATCGAAAAAACATAAAGGACATTAAAAGATAAAATTAAAAATTTAGGATTATAAGCACACAAAAAAAAAAGATAAGGGACTATTTGCACAAATTTACCATAAAGAAGGGTATTTGTGTTGAGTTAGATCTCTGTGTGGCAGCAGATCAGTAGACAGTGAATGGGGATTGGATTCTTTCTGATGATTCATTTTTACAGCCCTTTACAGCGTAGGATAACTGACATGGCTCTCCTTTACCGACTTGGATTTCGGACGACTTTCTACCCAATCAATATATATTAATAAAAAATTAGTGAATTTCGTCCTAAATATTTATAATTACGTGTTAGAAAAATTGGTTGGTTTAGTCCTTTAACTATTTTCATTAATTAACATAGTCCACAATCTATTTTTTTAACCTGTTAAGTACTGCATATTTTTACAAACAGCCTATTAAGTCCTTCCGGCCAAAAAATTAAATTTTTCGGTCAAAATTCATCACGTGCCTGGCACGTAATAATTTTTTAAGGGTAAAATCGTCCTCCTGAGTATTATAAAGCTGTGAACTTAAACTAACTGTAATGTCTTATAAAATTGTTTTTTTTTTTATATAAAAAGGATGATTTTGCAAGTAGTCTGAGTTAACAACTTTATAATACTCAATAAGATGATTTGACCTTTAAAAAATCATTATGTACCCGACACGTGATGAATTTTGGCCCAAAAATTCAAATTTTTAACCAAAAAGACTTAATAGGCTGCTTGTAAAAAGATGTAGGACTTAATAGGTTAAAAAAATAGATTGTGGACTTATGTTAATTAATGAAAATAGTTAGAGGACTAATACGGCCAATTTTCCTTTCGTGTTATTGCTTTTTTTTTATATATATATTCTTAATGTATAATAGACAAGTGCATTTAGTCTATCTTTTACAAAATATATTTTATAAAAAAAGAACTACACATGGTCATTATATGTTGGAATCTACTAAATAATAATAAAAATAAAAATAAACTAATTATATTAATAATTAAAATATTAGGAACAAAATAATACCTGAACAAAAATAAATACTTAAGGGACCGAACTAAAAACTTTTCCTTTTCATATATATTATCAACCCAAAAATATAATTTTAATTCAATAAATTAGAATTTTTGCCAAAAATGAAAATTCTTGCAAATTAGAATTTATTATTTTTCTTCTTGTTCAAGAGTGACATTTTGAAAAATTCTCTATTTTGATCCTATAACTATTTTTGTTTCTTGAACTTGGTTATAAATCTTTAAAAAAAATCAAGAATTTGGTCTTGTAACTATTTTTCTTTTCTGAATTTGGTCCTAAATCTTAAAAAATCAAGAATTTTGTCCTATAACTATTTTTATTTTCTTAACTTAGTCATTTTCGACCAAGTTTGTGAGATTTTTTATCGTTTAATTCACATAAAAAACACATATTTAGTTTTATGAGGGCATTTTATGACAAGAGGTTGAGTATTGTATTTTTTTCGTTGATTTTCACTTGACTTAAACAACTAAAAAATCTCACAAATTTGGTCGGAATGACCAAGTTAAGAAAACAAAAATTATTATAAGATCAAATTCTTGATTTTTTAAGATTTAGAACCAAGCTCAGAAAATGAAAATAGTTATTAGATAAAATTCTTGATTTTTTTTAAGATTTATGACCAAGTTCAAGAAACGAAAATAATTATAGGACCAAAATAAAAAATTTTTGGACACATTTTTAGGGTGTGTTTGCATAAGCTTTAAATTAGAGTTGAGTGTGAATTTTGGTTTCCCAATAACCCTATATATTTGGACATCATTTTTTTTCAATTCAAGTTTGTGCCCAATTTCCATAACCTATTATGCCACCTATAATATATGTCTCACAGACACAATCATTACAACCTATAAACATATATATTTAACCCATATTTTTTCCAACAAAAAATTCAATTTAAAAAAGTTACAGACAATATTTAATTTGAATAAAAATTTATCTCAAATAACCCATTTTTTCTTTCTAATGTAATAGTAATCCAAACACACCCTTATTCATTCTATTTTTTTAATGAAAAAACTATTTATTTAATATATATATTTTTTAACTTTTTCAATAAAATAAATATACTTTATTATAATAATAGTGTCTTATAGCAAGAAAATCATTTAAATTTAATAAGTATAGTGGTTATATAATAAAAAGTGAAGAATATTAATCAATTTTAATTATAATAATAAAAAAAAAATTTATGGAATCAAAAATTAAAAAAATAATAATAATTAATTTGTATAAAATTAAAATTTTAAAATTAATTTAAAGGAAAATTCTTGACTTTAGTCCTATAACTATTTACGTTTCCTGAATTTGGTCCTAAATCTTTAAAAATACCTAACTAGATCCTATAACTATTTTCAAATTCTGAAGTAGGTCATTCCAGCCAAAATTCTTCCCTTTTCCAGCACTTCCAATCATGTGAGATACATATGCCCTATTTTTTTTGGGCATTTTCGATAATCTTTTCCATCCCTAAAAAAAAAAATAAAATTATAAACTAATTTCCTACCACTAAAATTTCTTCTTCTTTCTCTTCTTCACTTCACTATAATGGGGATTTAGTTTATAATTTTTTATTTATTTTTTGAGGGATGGAAGAAATTACCAAAAATACCTTCAAAAAAGAAGGTATATATATCTCATGTGATTGAGAGTGGCGAAAAAGGGGAGGATTTTGGCCAAAAGGACCTACTTCAGAATTTGAAAATAGTTATAGGATCTAGTTAGGTATTTTAAAAGATTTAGGACCAAGTTCGGGAAATATAAATAGTTACAGGACTAAAATCGAGAATTTTCCTAATTTAAAATATAAATAGTTGGAGGATTAAATTGAAAATTTTTCCTAATTATTAATCAGTACCATATGGCATAAGCGGGTCGTACTTTTTTTTTTTGTGACCCGACTGCCGGCTGATTATAAAATAAAATGCTATTATTCCTCAGAACGTGATGGATCGTGATCATCAGAGTCGGCACTAATCCACTCCCATGTATATCACCGTTCATCTTACGCTAAAGAGAAAAAAAAAAAAAAAAATCCAACCGTCAAAAAATCCAGGTGTCGCGATTCCATCACAGCAATCTTTAGACTGCGTAGCGTACCATTAACGCATCTATCAAACGCGTGAATCTTCAGTCTAAGTATCTCAAAAGCTCCAAAAAGACTCGAATCGAAACCAGCAAAAAGCTTATAGTAAAGCGAAGCGAAGCGGAGCAAGGCTACGGAGGACCGCCAACTATTCCTCGCTGTTCTCTCCCGGAACCGATTTTCCTCTTGATAATATATAGTATAGCAATATCTTTCGATTGAGATTCTAGATCGATCGATTTGTTTCGCCATTGAAAAGGATTTTTGAATTTAGGGATTGAATTAGGGGTTTTTTTTTTTTTTTTTTCTTCTTTTCCAGTATAGAGAAGCAATGGGAAGTCCTAAGAAGAATCAGAACAGAGGTTTCTTTGCTACCATGAGTTCTGGTTTGTCCATGTTTGGTAACGCCATGCATAGATCTATTAACGGGTAAGTTGTTTTGAGTGTTAGATGATTGTCTGTGCATTTATTATCTTTTCTGGTGTCTTATTAGATTACTGTGTGTGTGTTTTTATTTTTATTTATTTTTTAATCACGCATGGTTGATTTGTGAGGTGGTGATTTTATGTAGTTGATTTTGTAGGTATTAGTCAGTAAGTAGTTCGTCAGTGCTAATTATCTACACAAAAAAAAAGTAGTTAGTCAGTGCTAGAAAGGAGTTTTTTAACTCATGAGATGCGAATTTATTTACTTCTTCCCCACCCCCAAAGGTTTAGTTTTGATCACTTTGCTTTAATTGATGGGATTTATAATGTATTGAGATGTATGAGCTGTGGATATTCTGCTAATAGCATGGTGTGTCTCGTTTATTTTTTTATTTTTTATTTTTTTTCCTTTTTCACTTGTTAGTAGATAGTTTTGCATAGATTTTCTTCGTGCAGAAGTTGTTTCCCGTGCTTAAATTTATGATGATGGGATGCTGAGTTTCATAGTATGAAGAGTATCTCTTGAAGCTGTAGTCCACTTTGATGTCTTCTACGATTGCATTCCCAATTGTCTGTTGAAGCTGGGTCATCTTATGGTAATTTGGTTGATTTAGGAGTCAGCCTCAGCATAATCTAATGGTGTCTTTAGAGGGGGGAGGGCCTGCTTGTTACCTGGTGTGGGGAATCAGTGAATTTCAAGTTAGCCTTTGACATGAATTAGGTGCATGCTGTCCCTTCTTCATAATCTATAAGAAGTAGAGATAGTATCTTCTTGGAGTAATTTAGCTTTGCTCAATTGTGCTGGAATAGTACATTGTATTGTGAGGAATGAATAAATAATGCAGGTATTGTTGGAAGTTTTGAGCTCGTTCTCTTCCTTTCCCCATATTTTTGTTCTTGTTCATTGTGGGTTGAGTGGGTGGAAGATTGATACAATGTGATTTCAGCAAATATATGCGCAATTTTGATTTGGGACCTGTGAGGAGTTGGTTGGTTTAGAACAAATAATTTCTAGTTTGGGAATCGTATCCTTTGAATTGGTGCGAGCTAGTATGAGTATTTAAATGGTTTATGAATTTAACAGACAAATCTAAATGATGTATGCAAAGCTTGTCATTTAACATGGAAATGTTGTATGCCAGTCCTACAGACGTCTTTAGCTTGAAAGTTGAAAGATTACTGACATATTTGACACCTCCCCCCCAGAAGGGGAAAAATAAAAAGACTGTTTCTTTTAGTTCCTTAATTGGATATATAATAATTGGTATGATTTTCCTTCCCTCTAGGCTGCTGGGTTATGAAGGCTTGGAGGTTATAAATCCTGAGGGAGGCAAGGAAGACGCAGAAGAAGAAGCTCAGCGTGGAAGATGGAAACAAGAGGTTGGTTCTGGAATGGTCAAGTTTTATGCTTTACAGTCTACCTTGAAAGTGGATGAAGTGTAATATTGTTTGTCGTGTTCTTTTGCCACTTCTTTTTCTGGCAGTATTCTTACCTTGATATCTCTTGTTGCATTAAAGGAACGGGACAGTTACTGGAGGATGATGCAAAAATATATAGGAATGGATGTAACATCAATGGTTACACTTCCCGTCCTAATATTTGAGCCAATGACCATGCTTCAGAAAATGGCTGAGGTTTGTGTTTCCCATGTTTATTTATGTTCAACCAATGCTAAATTATTGCTTTGAACTTCTACTTATTGGAACTAATCCATTAATAACTATGGTGTACTGAACTTCTTGTTCACATTACAGCTGATGGAGTATTCTCACATTTTAGATCAGGCAGATCAATGTGAGGATCCCTACATGCGGCTCGTCTATGCCTGTAAGTGTATCTTCTTCTGAATGTCTTGAGAGTTTTAATTTAATTGCATTCAGTATTGATTCTTGCTCCGCTACTTATCTCTATGGTATTGTAGCATCATGGGCAATATCTGTTTACTATGGATATGCTCGTACGTGGAAGCCATTTAACCCAATTCTTGGTGAGACTTATGAAATGATAAATCATGATGGGATTACATTCATTTCTGAACAGGTGAGTCAAGAGTATCTCATCTTCTTACCTTTACCTTCTTTTTAAAGTTTTTTAATTTTTTCTTTTCCAAAATCCAAATCTGATAAGGATTTTTCAGTACTTAACTCCAAAATATTAGAAAGGTGAAAGGACGACAATGCCTAATCCAGAACATTTATTAAATCTTTGCCATATTAGAGTTTGCAATGCTTTGCATTAGTTATATTGCTAATCATAATTAACATGTTACAGGTGAGTCATCACCCCCCCATGAGTGCAGGGCATGCTGAGAATGATCATTTTATATATGACGTGACATCAAAGTTAAAAACTAAATTTTTAGGGAATTCCGTTGATGTGTATCCTGTGGGAAGGTCAGTTACATATAAGTATTTTTACCTTGTTCTTTTTCATCACATTTGACCTTCTCCTCTTAGCTCCTATTTATCAAATTAAAGTGTTTTTTTCCCCTCCCTTTTTCTCTCAATTAAATACCACTGCTTACCTTGGTTGCACGAAGGAATGACTTTATTGGTAATGGTTAGGGTAACTAATCCTTTCACTGGACCATATCCTTCAATTCCTGAAATATATCATACAGGATCACTTCTTTTGATTCTTACTGTTTATATTATCCACCAAATTCTACTTTTGTTTCTTGACAATGTCTTTTTTCCTTGTGACTTTTGGCTGCAGAACTCGTGTAGTTCTTAAAAGAGATGGTACAGTCCTAGATTTGGTACCGCCTCCTACCAAGGTCAACAATTTGATATTTGGACGAACATGGGTGGATTCACCTGGGGAAATGATCATGACAAATTTGACTACTGGGGACAAAGTTGTGTTATATTTTCAACCATGTGGTTGGTTTGGGTATGTCAGTTTTACAGCATTTACTAATTCTTATTTCAAAGAATGCTTCAAATCTTAACTGGTTCCTTTTGTTTTGTGGAATTTGTATTGCCTTGTGATCTGGCAATTTTTTTATTTCTCTTCCAACATCTCCAATTATTCTTTTTCCTATAATTCTTTTTAGGTAATATCTGAACCCTGGATTAATCTATTACCCGAAGGGCATGTGTGTGCACCATGCACTTGCATTCAAATTGTCATTTTTTTCTGGTCATGTAGTTTTATCTCTTCCTACATTTTGACATTTCGAACTTTTCATTTTGTATAATTTTTTAAAGGTGATATTGGATCCTAGATATTACTGACAGATTTTATTTTTCCTTGGCTCCTGTCTGCTGTATTTGGTTCTCTGACATGGGCGTCACGAATCTCTGTGCTAATCCAGATAGAAGGCTTGAAAAATCTTTCAGAACTTCTATGAAGTCTTATCTCCATCTCTAATATCTTTTAATTGGTTCAGGGCTGGTCGATATGAGGTGGATGGTTATGTATATAATGCTGCAGAGGAACCAAAGATATTGATGACTGGAAAATGGAATGAGGCAATGTCTTATCAACCTTGTGACATGGAAGGAGAACCCCTTCCAGGGACAGAGATGAAAGAGGTTAATTGCCATAATGACCATTTCTCTTTTAAATTTAATAACACTGCTAGATCTGGTGCAAGCAAGGATCTGAAACAATAGTTCATCTACTTTTCTTTAGCCTCCTCCTTTTGGTGTTTGTAACCTTTAATAATGAGTTTGCTGTTATGTTGAAACTTTTTACTTGAATGCTTATCCTAATTTAATGTGTCTGTGCTGTTCAGTATTAGCTGGTGTTGAATCTTATTATACTTTAGCCTATTTGTCCCATTGTGTAAATAGATAGAATTGCTGGCCTTGCAATTTTTATGACTTTATCTTGAAAGTTTGATGTCTAACCTTTGCAGTTGTTGTGTTCAAGTTTGTGCTGCATTCTATTTCCTGTAGAAGGCTTAACTTGTTTCTTTCTTGTCTTACCTGAGCTAAAAGTAAGTGTTGTGCAATTCTCTGTAGGCTTGGCGAGTTGCTCCTGCCCCAAAGAATGACAGATTCCAGTATACATACTTTGCACATAAAATAAACAGTTTTGACACTGCTCCAAAGAAGCTGTTGGCCTCTGATTCTCGTCTGCGTCCCGATAGATGTGCTCTTGAGAGAGGCGATCTTTCTAAAGCTGGAGCAGAGAAAAGCAGGTTTGACTCTTATTCAATCACCAAAAAAACAAAAGAATAAAAGAACCTCACTTTTCACTTTATTTTGTTCTTATAACTTTATAAAACATGTATGCAGGTTATATACTCCTGACATAATATAATATCTTCTTTAGCAGCTTATTTGCTAAAAGTCCTTTGTGCCTTAACACATTTTTATCTATCGAAGGAAAGGAAAGGAAACTAGAGTAGTGAGTCGAGTCAGATGAACTTTTTAATGGAAAAAGATTGCAACAAAATTCTGCTGCTGCTTTGAAATAATTCAAAGTTTCTTTCCTGATATCATTCATTCTCTTCATTTTAGTTAAATGGATTTTTAATTTTATTTTCTTAAATAAAGTTAAAATTTTTGAAAGTTCCATAAAAGATTCCTTGTAAAGTTGCAATCCTAACATTTTTTATCTCTACTAATTGACAACCAAAAAGTGTTTTAAGTTAGTGTAAAGCTTCTAGTGGTATGAAATATTTTGTGTCCTCGTTTACATCTTATTCAGTTTGGAGGAAAGACAGCGAGCGGAGAAGAGGAACCGAGAAGCAAAAGGTCACCAGTTCACACCGCGATGGTTTGAGTTGACTGACGAGGTTACACCTACGCCATGGGGGGATTTGGAAATCTACAGATACAACGGAAAGTACACTGAACATCGGGCTGCAATTGACAATTCAGAGGGTATAGATGTAGATAATGTGGAATCTACAGAGTTCAATCCATGGCAGTACGGTAATTTGTCTGAGAATGAAGTAATCTAAATATGTTGATTGGGGTATACATTGTTTGGTTATAGACAATTTTTTTTTTTTTTTTTAACACTAGGTTTGTGGTTGCGTGTACATTGTATTTGCTATTCAAATTTTATATTAATTAAGATTAGATAGTCTTTTTCTTACAGAGATACGGTCTGTACCCTTCAACCCTCAATTTAAGTTTACGTTTGTCTTAATCTCGAAAATAGTATATATTTACTGTCTTCTTTTTAACATACTGGTTTCTTCTAAAATTATATATATATATATTGATTGTTATCGTTTGTCTAAGCTCATCTTCTAGAATGATTCTATGCCCTTTTTTTTTTTTGCACATTCTGCAATTGGAACCCATAAATTTCGTGTAATTCTGGAGGAGAATTTTTCTGCCTAATTCATGAGATAGATAGAAAACATACTTGTTTTTCCTTGTCTTTGGTCAGCTAACTTTTGCCTGAAAATTAAGTTCTTCTAATTTCGTTGCTGTGAGTAGCCATGTGATCATGACACGTTCCCCCACTGTGTAGTCCACCTCAACCAGGTTTCTTGCAAAGGCACATACCATATTATCGTGTAAAGGAATTATTCAAAACGCCCAACCTAACCACAAATGGTGTATGGGTTTTATTCAGTTGTTTATTTCATTAGGTATGTTGATTAAACTGTACATGTAAAATTTTTTTTTTTATTATTATTATTATTTTTTTTATAGTTGTGAATTTGCTTTGCCATGACAAGTAGACATAGTTTAATAGTTAAATTGTCTCGCCTATAATTAAGTATTAATCATGACTATAACATTTTCATATTTTTAGATTTGCAAGTCAATAGTATAACTATGGGTAATAGTTAATCATTTAATAATCGTCTTCAATGTATATATATATATATATATATATATATATGATAATAGATACTTAGATTTATCTTCTCACAATATTTTATATTTATGAAAAATTGGTGAATTTGATACTTAACGTTTATGTCTTTAGTGTGTTTTATTTTTTATTTAGTAGGTTCTTATTGTATAATAAGTCGATAGATTTGGTTTTTTTTTTTTTTCACAAAATTTTTGTTTGGGAAGTTAAGTTTTTTTTTAAAAAAAGAATTAAATGCACAAAATTATTATACATTGAGAATCTACTAAATAATAATAAAAATAAAAAAAACAAAATTCCCGAATTTTCCTATATTTATTTATAATTACTAATAATACCACATTAGGGTTAGGTATCCTTTTAGGACACCATTCATTAGTTTAAGCTTTAAGTCAATTGGTAAACATTTTGAAATTTTATCATAAATATATATATATAGATAACCCCATGGGTGAGAAACAAATAGGAAGACTCCAATAGATAAAAGGGAATTTGAATTTAAATATTGAATGAACATTGATAA
>JAXGGT010000169.1:11140879-11168027 GCA_035583425.1 Marsdenia floribunda | reverse complement strand
CGAAAAAAAAAGTTAACACGTGGCTTTTTTTTTCCAAATGCAAATCCAAAAAAAAAAAAAAAAAAAAAAACCGAAGAAAACAAAAAGACCTATTAATAAAATTACAAAAAAGTTAAATAAAAATACCAAAATTACTAATGTGTATGCCATTAGAAGAAAATGAACCTTCTAGAAAATTACTCTAAAATCTTATATATATATATATATAAAATAAGATATATTGACAAAAAGATTTAATTTAGTTGTTTTAGTTATGACTTTAAGAAGCGATGATTTATGAGTTTAAATTAAATTAAAAGCAAAAAAAGTTTTAAATTCTTTTATATTATCGCAATGAAACGTTTTTCTAAATTTTATTGCATGACATACGGATAATTAATATAATAAATTTTAAACATAAAGAGTATATATAATATAAATTAGTCAACTATTAATTAAACAAATCATCTTGATCAAGTAAATTATTATGAAATAAAATAATCTAGAATATTAAGCTCATTTTTTTAGTTATATGTTAAACATGTAAATTATTTTTATATAATTTATATTTTAAATATATAATTTTTTTTTTCTTCTTACCAAAACCCTTATTTATTAATCAATCAACCAATCAATGAAGATGTTAACGAATTATTACCAAATAATTTTCAATTTTCAATTTTCATTAATTAATTAATTAATCTCAATGTACTCAAAATTACGTACAAGCTGAAATATATATATATATATATATATATATGGGGCAAATTGGCAAGTTTAGTCCTCGAACTATTTTTTTGGTGAAATAGATTCCCAAACTATTGAAATTGTGTGGATTAAGGTCTTTCCATCCAAATTTTCAGTTAAATTACTGTTCATCCATTTTTTTTTAAAAAAGTCCAAGGGCATTTTTGTCTTTTCACTTCAAAAATTAAAAAAAAAAAGAAGAAGAAGAAGAAACGGGTATCTTCATCTTCTTCTTCTTAGAACTTCATTTAGAACTTTTATTCCCCAATTCTTCCAGGAAAATTGGGCGAATGAAGATAACGTGATGAGGGGAGATTTTATTGAGGAAAATGGGGAATAATAGAAGTTCACTTCAAAAAAAAGCCATTGTTGTTGTTTCATAATAATCAATTCCACTTTCTTTTCCCTCCTTCTTCCTTTGTTCATCACTCAATTACACATTCACCGTGCCTTCTTCAAGAATGTATTCTATTTCCCACTGAACCCATGCGTATTGCAACTTCCTCTCCATTGTTCTCACTTTCTTCAGCAGAAAATCAATGAGCCTTGTTCAGCATTCTTGACTGGAAACTTGTATTTCTTTCTTTTTTATTTTCTTTTTTCTGCTCATAATGAAAAACCCAACTTTTTCTTACACTTTTCCAAGATTTAAGTGGAGAGAGTGTGATTGTAATTATTTGCATTTGGTGTCAGAATGATGTTGGGAGACTGCTAGCCAGATCTAAAAGGCAAAGGCTTTAGCTTTTAGATCTTATTTTGGAAGAGTAGAGAGGTCGAGATGGTGGCGGAGCCTTGGAAATTAAAGATGGGAAATCAGATAAGTGGCAATTTTAAGAATTCTTTGTTTCTCGAAAGTGCAAAAAAATCTCCTTCTAGTTATTATGGAAAACAAGGCCACCGAGAAAAACATGTAATTGGAATTCTTTCCTTTGAGGTTGCTAATGTGATGTCCAAGATTATTCATCTACATAAATCTTTAGCTGATACTGAAATTTCAAAGCTTAAAAATGAGATCTTGAAGTCTGAGGGAATAAAAGTTCTTGTTTCTGATGACGAAACAAAGCTTTTAGAAATGGCCCTTGCTGAAAAACTCGATGATTTGAATAGGGTTGCTAGCCTGGTGTCCAGGTTAGGAAAAAAATGTACAATACCTGCACTGCAAGGGTTTGAGCACGTGTATGGTGATATTGTTTCTGGGGTAATTGATGTGAAGGAGTTGGGATTTTTAGTGAAGGATACGGAAAGTAGGTGAGGAAAATGGAGAGGTATGTGAGTTCCACGACAAATTTGTATGCTGAAATGGAAGTTCTAAATGAATTGGGGAATAAAAGTTCTAAATGAAGTTCTAAGAAGAAGAAGATGAAGATATCGGTTTCTTCTTCTTCTTCTTCTTCTTTTTTTATTTTTTTTATTTTTGAAGTGAAAAGACCAAAATGCCCTTGAGTTTTTTTTTTCAAACGGATGAACAATAATTTAACTGAAAATTTGGATGGAAGGACATTAGTCACACAATTTCAATAGTTTGGGGATCTATTTCACTAAAAAAATAATTCAGGGACTTACCACCAATTGCCAATAGTTTGGGGACTTAAACTTGCCAATTTGCCACATATATATTTTCCTTGGCAGTTGTAAGTCATACTCTAATATATATATATGAAATAACTATGATTATTATTATTATTATTGACTTCAACCACAAATCTAACTGTTGACCATTTAAAGTGGTTGAGAAAAACGAAAAACAACTGCTAAATCCTTTTTTCTATTTCTACCCGTACATTTAAATTTGCACGTATTCAAAGAAACTTGAGAAACAAGTTTTTCTTTCCTCCACGGGTGTCCGGTAAACTTTTTCATTTTTTTTTTTTTTCTTTTTGAAGTTTTGGCTTGACACGAGAAAAGGTAAGTACTTTGTGAATATTACGCAACATCACGAGTTTGATATTCATTATGAGTGTCATATAAGAGTTAGAGTGAACCCTTGGATATTATACAAGATCACGAATTTGACATTCACCATGAGTATCATATAAGAGCCAGAGTGAACTCTTGGATATTACGTAACATCACGAATTTGACATTCATTGTGAGTATCATATAAGATGGAGAGTGAACCCTTGGATATTACGCAAGATTACGAGTTTGACATTCATTGTGAGTATCATATAAGAGTTAGAGTGAACCCTTGGATATTACGCAAGATCACGAGTTTGACATTCATCGTGAGTATCATATAAGAGTTAGAGTGAGCCTGCCCTTCTCCCAACAAAAGTTAAACTCTGCGAGTGCAATTCGAGCTGAATTTGAATTAGTCAAAATAGTGACTTTAAATACCCAATGTTTTAATATAAAAAAAAAAAATCTTTATTTATTTATTTATTTTAGATAATAGGTTGTTCAAAGTCATTATTTCGACTAATTTGAATTCAATCAAAACAAGTTTTGAGTTGCATTCAATAAACTCTAATTTTTGCTTGTAGTAAGACATTATCTTAATTACTACATAATATTTATTACTAAAACCAAACTTGCTATCTCGTATGATAATGGAGAAATTTTGTGATAATATTGCTTTTTCAATCTACATTTTTGTGAAAAAAAAAATAGTAATTTAAATTTATAAATTTTATAATTTAAGTAGAAGGTCTCAAATTTTAATTTTGACAAATATTTTATAATTAAAAAAATCAAATAGTGGAAAATATTAGGTTAAATCTCAATGAATTACTCAATCTTAACATTATTTGCTCCCTAAAAAGGAAAAAAACCATGATAATTGATTCTTTGTATTCCTTAATAGGAAAATAATTCAATTTGCTAAAATTGCAATCACATCTCTTATCTATCAAATTATAGCAAAGGACTAAATATTAAATATAGTATATTACTCGTTATTCCACAAAAAATTTTAAGAATTATTTTATTTGTCATTTTATAAAATTTAAAATATAATTTCTTACATTATTATTATTATTTTTTCAATATCTTTCACTTAATGTTTTTGTGACACACTTTTTTTTTTCCTTCTATTTAGATTATTATTCAATTTAGTGTCTAAATTTAAATTTAGAAAATTTGTAAATTTATTTCTTAATTTTCATATTTTTGGTATAATTGATCATTTTTTTTTTATTTAGTAGGTCCCTCAATCTATAACGAATAAGTACATTTGATAACAGCCTCACTTATAATTCGAGAGATCATGAGTTTGAAACACGACAGAGATAAAAATGCCTCAAATTTAAAAAAAAAAAAAAAAAAAGTACATTTGACTCTCTTTCTACAAAACTCATTATTTTGACAAGTCAAAATATTAAAAAATTGGTGAATTTGGTCTCTAATGTTCATGACATTAGCGTGGTTGGTCTTTTTTCTTTATTTTTTATTTAGTAGGTTCTTAATGTCTAATAAGTTGGTGCATTTAGTCCATTTCTCCACAAAATTTATTGTTTGGGCAAATCTTTGTGAAGGAAGGAACTGATTGCATCGACTTATTATGTATTAGGGACATATTAAATAAAAAATAAAGAAAAGAGATTACTACATGATGAAAAAATTAGAGACCAAATTTACCAAATTTTCCAAAATATTTGTCTATGTAATTTTTTCCTCTTTCACAAACCTTAAAAAACACGTCTATGTAAATTTGTCTCTTTCATGTCCACATAAACCCTAATCAGTGTTTGCCCCTTGGTTTTGGCAACCACAATACCAGTCCAAAGAAAAGTCAACCGTGGAATTTTTTTTTATTTATTTTTTTTTTGGTTAAAAGCGCATATGAACGAAGCCCCACCATGAAAATAAGGTGGTAAATCAATGGTTTGACTCTTTTTACTCAGGCTTGGCTTATCAAATGAAAGATTTCGATTCGATTCTTAATAGAGACGAATTTGTACTAAATTTTAACCATGTATTCTAGTTTTAAAAATATATTTCTCACGAATTAATGGATAAAAATTCCAAAATACGAAAAAAAAAATAAAAAAAATGAAGCCCCACCGCACCGGGTAGTGGCCAGGGCACAATTAAGGGTTTTTGATTAAAATGACCCTCTTTTTTGCAAACGCACAGTGAATGACCCAATTTTTAAAACTTGTGTAAAAATGGCTTTAACGCGTATAGAATACGCGATATAGAATTTATAAGCATATGGAAGACGCAATATAGATAGAAGTCTATAACGCGTACGGAATACGCGATATAGAAGTCTATAACGCATACGGAATACGCGATATAAAGCGACGTGAAATTATGTGAAATTTATTCTGCTCTATAATTATATTTTATATTCCTCATAATTTGTTAATCTCTATCAATCAGTTATATATTAAACTAATAAATTCTAAATTTATTTTTTAAAATATGATAAAATATATAAAACAAATTAATGTTTTGTTTTTAACTATAACCGAAGATATTTTTTTTTTTTTATTAAAATTTTAATAATGATATATTAATTTTGAGTATAATTAAAAATTTAAGGTTAAAATTTTACATTTAAAATTAGGATTTTATGATTAAATAGGAAATTTATATTTAAAATATAAAATTTTACATAAAATTATCCAAATCACAAATTCTAAGATGATTGAAAAAGTTTATCCAAATCATTCAATGAGTGATTTGAATAAATTTATGTACAATTTTATATTTTAAATATAAATCTTGATTTAATCCTAAAATCTTAATTTTAAATTATCTTAGAATTAGTCAAAATATATCATTATTAAAATTTTAATAAAGAAAATTTATTTTCGGTTATAGTTGAAAATAAAATATCAATATAAAATTTTATCATATTCTAAAAAATAAATTTACAATTTATTAGTTTAATAATTAATTGAGAGATTAACAAATTATGGGGGCTTATATCGCATATTCAATACGCGTTATAGACCGTATTCTATACGCGTTAAAGTTATTTTTACATAAAATTTTAAAAATTGGGCCATTCATTGTGCGTCTGTAAAAAAGAGGGCCATTTTAATCAAAAACCCCACAGTTAATGGAGGCGCTGACTGGCAGTAGCCGGTGATAGCGCAAATGGAAACTCTATCCTGTTTGTGAAGCGAAGGGAATTTGACGCCCGGTTCGTTTACCGGTCTCTGCTATTTCTGAGAACCTTCCCTTCACTGCTGCCTATAAAGGATACTCTCTCCTCTCTCCTCTCTCTCTCTTTTTCTGTCCCTGCTAACAAAGTCTTTTGCTCGCTGCTGCCGTACGTTCTCACTCTTTCATCACTGAATTTATTTTGTTTCATTTTATCCGACTCTCTCAATCTATCTCCCGTTTATCTCCCATCGCTGCAAATTCAGGTACTTGAACACCTCCATGTTCTTTCTGGAGGTGGTTTTTTTTTGCGTATTTTCCTTGATTCAAGGTTCTTTGCTTGAAGAAATGTTTATGGCGTCTTCAATTGTGCTACCTGTTTCTTGGGATGTCTTCTTTCGATATTTTATTGGCGTCTGAGGAATTCTGGGTGTTCTCAAACAGTTTTTTTTTTTTGGTTGATTTCTCGAATCAGTGGTAGTGCCTGGTACTTGAAGTGTTGGTGTATTTTACCTGTATGTTTTATTTTTATTTCATTTCCCTTATTTATTTATTTATTTTTTTCACTAGTTCATTAAGGAGCTTTCTGGACAAGCAGTTGATGTTTTTGGGTTTTGAATTGAAAGATTTGATTTTTATAGTAGGATGGTCTTTTACATCTTGTTTTCTACTACCACTCCTGGTATGGATGCATTCATAAGCTTATCATACACGCAATCTGCGGGAAAGGAACGACCTGCTGTTAACTTTTTCCGTCTTCTGTGTATCTTTACCGTTATATTTAGAAATCTTGAAATTACTGAGAAGCTCCCGCATTTATTGTGAGAAAAAAAGTAGGATTTTTTTTTTTTTTTTTTTTTTTTTTTTTTTTTTTTTTTATTTTTTATATATATTTGGAAAAATGATCAGGAAAAGTTGACAGGACAGTTTGGTCTATTATCAAGAAAGATGCAATTTTGTTCCTGTGAATTGTATGTGTCCGACTGTTGGAGGATGTAAAAAATTCTGTGTGGCAGTAATGATTCCTGTCTTTGAAAAGACTGAATTTTGCTCTTCTTATACTGATTCGTGGCATCTGAAT
Source organism: Marsdenia floribunda (assembly GCA_035583425.1). Classification (NCBI taxonomy): domain Eukaryota; kingdom Viridiplantae; phylum Streptophyta; class Magnoliopsida; order Gentianales; family Apocynaceae; genus Marsdenia; species Marsdenia floribunda. Next base: position 11,161,168 of record JAXGGT010000169.1, on the reverse strand, counting down.
AATTTTCTTGGGGTTTGTTTATGCTGTGTTTTCTTATCATTGGTGAAACAAAACTGATTTTTTCCTGCTGTACTTGTTTATTTAGTTGCTTCATTTTTCTGCAGTCTTATGATGTGGTTCTTATATAGTTTCTACCATTGAAATTTGTTCAACTTTGCTGTTTAAAGATTTGCCCTGCTATATGGAGGTTTCCAGAATTTTGTTGTTTACTTTACATTGTACCTCTTATATATAGTTAGCTGGCGTGTCAAGTTAACACTTGTGTTGGGTTGTTGGTTTCGTGCAGGATTTCTGGACTAAGTTATTATGGACTCAAGCCTTGGTGGATTTTCAGGTCCTAATAATGATTTTAGAGTTGATGATGATGATGTTATTTTCCCAAATTTTGAGGAGTCCCCAAATCTTCTGAATGGCTTAAAATTCAAGGACGAGCCTTTGGATACTCCATTTAGGCCAATGCTGGAGCCGGGAAATTTTCATTCTTCCTCGAGTGTGAGCTCTGAGATTGACTCCCCGGATGATAAAGACTCTGATCCGGTGCTCAAGTACCTTAACCAGGTCCTTTTGGAAGAGAACATGGAGGAGAGGCCAAGTATGTTCCATGATCCCCTTGCTTTACAGGCTGCCGAAAAATCATTTTATGATGTTATTGGCCAGATGTATCCACCTCCCTCCTGGCTTGACCATAATGCGGAAAGCCCGGATAGCTTGGTTGGGGCTTCCAGTGATTATAGCACAACCACCAGTGCTACCAATAGTAGTAATAGTGATCCTCAGTGGGTTGTTGATCCAGGAGATTACAATTCTTCGGCAGCGAAATTCTCTAGTTTGGAAATTTTGCAGTCATCAACTCAGAGTATTGGTAGCGGTACCAATGGGCAGGCTGAAAGTCTTTCATATGCCAATATGATTCCAAATTTTTTTAGCGATCCTGACTCCATCTTGCAGTTTAGAAAGGGTATGGAGGAAGCTAGTAAGTTTCTTCCTAGGGATAATCAACTCATTATTGACTTGGACAAGTATGAATTGCCGCCAAAATCTGACCAGGTTCCTCCAAAGACTGTTATCAAGGTAGAGCAGGATGAGAGGGATGACTCTCCTAATGGCTTGAGGGGGAAGAAGCATTTACACCGGGAGGAGAGTTATTTAGAAGAACAAAGGAGTAGCAAACAATCAGCAGTATATGAAGAAGAAGTTGAGTTATCTGAAACATTTGACAGAGTTCTGCTTTTTACTGATGCAAATGGAAATCCAACATGGTGTTGCGCTGATGTTTCAGTGCCTGATGGGGTTGATAAAAGTGTGCAGACTAGGGGACCTCAAGATCAATCCAGTGGTATGAAAAGTCGTGCAAGGAATCAGGGAAGTAAAACTGAAGCTGTGGACTTGAGAACCCTCTTAATTAGCTGTGCCCAATCTGTCGCAGCTGATGATCGGAGAACTGCTTATGCACAACTGAAGCAAATTAGGCAGCACTCGTCTCCCTCAGGCGATGCATATCAGAGGTTGGCCAATGTCTTTGCAAATGGTCTGGAGGCTCGCTTGGCTGGCACTGGAACACAGCTTTATGCAGCATTAGCATCTAAGAGGATATCTGCTGTTGAGAAATTGAAAGCATACCAGGTCTATCTATCTGCTAGTCCATTCAAGAAGATATCAATTCTCTTTGCTAACAAGATGATTGTACACACGGCCTTGAAAGCTAAAACATTGCATATTGTGGATTTTGGTATCCTTTATGGTTTCCAGTGGCCAATACTGATTCACCATCTGTCAACCTTACCTGATGGGCCTCCAAAGCTACGGATTACAGGAATAGAGCGTCCTCAACGTGGTTTTAGACCAGCTGAAAGAGTAGAAGAGACAGGCCGCCGCTTGGCAAAATATTGTGAAAGATTCAAGGTGCCATTTGAGTACCAAGCAATAGCAACACAGAATTGGGAGACCATTAAACTTGAGGATCTGAAGATTGCAAAAGGCGAGGTGCTGGCTGTGAACTGTCTATTTCGGTTTAATAACCTCCTTGATGAGACAGTCACTCTGGACAGTCCAAGGGATGCTGTTCTTAGGCTAATCAGGAGGATGAATCCTGATATCTTTGTTCACTCTGTTGTTAATGGATCGTACAGTGCTCCCTTCTTTGTGACTCGGTTCCGTGAGGCACTCTTCCATTACTCCTCACAGTTTGATATGTTTGATGCTACCTTACCACGTGAGGATCAACAAAGGTTGAACTTTGAGCAAGAGTTTTATGGCCGTGAGGCAATAAATGTCATTGCTTGTGAAGGGACAGAGAGAGTCGAGAGGCCCGAGACATTCAAGCAATGGCAAGCTCGCCACATGAGGGCTGGATTTAATCCCCTACCATTGAACCAAGAACTTCTTAACAAGTTAAGGTGCAAGGCAAAAGCAGGTTACCACAAAGATTTTGTCTTCGATGAAGATGGTAATTGGATGTTGCAAGGGTGGAAAGGTCGGATAATATGTGCCAGCTCCTGCTGGATACCTGCATAAAGGGCATGTCTTTGATCTCATTGTTACTTCAGACACAGAATCAAACGGTGAATGATCTCCTGAAGATCATTTTTAGAAATGTAGTAGGAGTAGGGGTTGTTTCTTTTCATTTTTTTTTTTTTTTTTTTTGAGAAATTTCATGAAGATGCATGCATGTATAGAAATTTAAAAGTAGTAGTTGGTTATTTGTCGACTCTCTCTTGTTCCCTCTCCCTCTCTGTCTCTGTCTCTCTCTCTCTCTCTCACAGATAAGCACTCCCCCTACCACCAACTAAAAGAAAAAGAGAAATAATGAATGCCAGATCAACAATAGGAGGTGTACATGCAACAACAGTTCGCTCCTCCCATTAAAAATCAGGTGCATGCAATATGGTCAAAAGACTGCCCATATATGTTTTTGACCATGACCATTTAATCCGGTTATAAAAAAAAATTTCTCAGTGAAAAATTGGCCGGTTTAGTTCTCTAATTATTTTTATTAATCAACATAAGTTCACAAATTTTTTTTTTTTTTAAACTTATTAAGTCCTACATCTTTTTACGAGCAGCCTGTTAAGCTTTTTTGGCCAAAAATTTGAATTTTTTTGGTTAAAATTCATCACATGCCAAGCACATGATGATTTTTAAAGGGTAAAATCATTATCTTGAGTATTATAAAACTGTGAATTTAGACTAATTGCAGGGTCTTAAAAGCTTTTTTTTTTTTTTTTTTGTATAAAGAAAAAGATTTTGCAATTAGTCTAAGTTCACAGCTTTATAATACTCAAGAGGATAATTATACCCTTAAAAAATCATCACATGCCCGACATGTGATGAATTTTGGCCGAAAAATTCAAATTTTTTGTCGGAATGACTTAATAGGCTGCTCGTAAAAAGATATAGGACTTAACAGGTTAAAAAAAAAAAAAGATTGTAGACTTATGTTAATTAATGAAAATAGTTAGAGGACTAAACTGACCAATTTTCCAATTCTCAGTTAAGATATCAAAATTATGGTGAATCTTGATATTTATGTGTCAATTCAAGTAATTGGGGTTTGTGGGGAGTAATAATTTATCCAATTCAAAGGCCGATATCTTTTCAGACAAAAATTAAAATAATTTTAAAATTAACAACATTAATTTTTAAATTAATACATTATTAATTATTAATATCTTAGAAGATATTTTAGGAAATTATTCAAATGGAGTTACAGTTCAGCCGCCCCCTACGTATATATATATATATATATATATATGTATAAATATATGTCCAAGCTCAAAGGAGAGAAGTCGTAGAATCGCCAACCTTAAATTAAATAATTCTTCAGTCAACAAAAGCTCTCGGTTTTCTAAAACCACTTCTTCTACAGACAATAATTTGGGCCCTTTTTTTTTTCCCCAGAAATCAATATAGCATTCCCACTACCTGGTGCGCCACCGTCCCTCTGAGCCAAAAAAAAAAAAAAGTTGGGACAATAACAATTCGCCAAGTCTGAGCCGCCTGTCCTTTCGGGGAATTTTAAATTGTAAAAGCATCTAAAAAAGGAAGCTTAACTGCTATAACCAGTTTCAAGGAATCAACAATCTCATATCCAAAGCACTGTTTTTTTTCTTGGCTCCTCAGCTACCCTTTTTCTTGGTTTTGCTTTACATCTGAGTTGATGCATCTATCTCTATATATGTTTGATGATTCTGTTTAACCCCTTTTCATGTTCAAAATATTCAGACATCTGAACTTAATTATTAATTTCTTGACACTATCTCTCCAAGAAATTCTTTGTCTCCGTTAATGGATACTTACTCTAATTCTAGTATGTCGGGATTCAATTTGAATTGCCAAAAAAATCTTGCCAATGGATGTTGTGGGCTTTCTGATATTTGCAGCGATTATGTATCTGCTGCAACCGAGGGGGGTGATTCGTTGCCGCGCGACCACTTTGACGCAGTCTTGAGGTACTTGAATCAGATGCTAATGGAGGAGGAGGACTTGGAGCAGAGACCGTGCATGTATCATGACCTCTTGGCTTTACAATCAGCCGAGAAATCCTTCTACGATGCCCTCAATGGAACTGGAAAGGATCAGTATGCTTCCACTGATGTAACTCCAACATTCGCTGCTGGTTTTGGCTATCAAGAATTGACAACAACCGCTCCTGCTAATGCTAATAACCTTCAAATGTTAACCAGAGTAGGAGTTAGAAATAGAGGGGATGATGATGAAGAACATGTAGGAGAAGAAGAAGAAGAAAGGAGAACGAAGCAATTCGCAAAAAGTTATGATGATGAAGACTTTGATCCAATAGAGAAGTATGACAAGATACTGCTCTGTCCATCAGGGAATCCTGGTTTCTACACACAATCTGGATCATGTCCCTGTGATGATGAAAAATCAACAAATGTTGTCTTCTTCTCACCAGAAGAACCAAAAAGAGGGAGACCAAGAGCTGGAACAAAAAAGCCCAACATTATAAAGGAAGTAGTTGATTTGAGGAGTCTCATAACACAATGTGCAGAATCAGTAGCAATCCATGATAACAGAACAGCCCATGAATTACTGAACAGGATTAGGCAACACTCTTCCCCTTATGGTGATGCTACTGAAAGATTGGCACATTGCTTTGCCAATGCCCTAGAGGCACGGATCACTGGCATGGGAACCACGCTTTACACAGCCATTGCAACTCGGAGGGTTTCAGCTGCGGAAACACTGAAAGCTTATCAGTCTTTTTTCTTAGCATGTCCATTCAAGAGAATGTCCAACATCTTTGCTGATAAATCAATTGGCAAGCTAACCAGGGGAGCTTCTACGGTTCACATTATTGATTTCGGTATCCTCTATGGTTTCCAGTGGCCTTGCATAATTCAGGGTGTATCTTTAAGACCAGAAGGACCACCAAAGCTTCGGATTACAGGAATTGATCTTCCTCAACCAGGGTTCAGACCAGCAGAAAGAGTTGAAGAGACAGGAAGAAGGCTAGAACGTTATTGCAAGAGATTCAACGTTCCATTTGAATATCATGCCATAGCCAAGAAATGGGAAAGTATCAGGCCAGAGGATCTGAAAATTGAGAAAGGTGAAATGGTGGTTGTTAATTGCTTGTATAGGCTAAGGCACGTTCCCGATGATGAAACAGGCAGCCCCAGGGATGCAGTACTCAACCTGATCAGGCAAATAAGCCCTGATTATTTCATCCATGGAGTTGTTAACGGATCATACAATGCCCCATTTTTCCTGACAAGATTTCGAGATGCTCTCTACCACTTCTCTTCCATGTTTGATATCTTTGATAAAACATTACCACGTCAAGATCAAGACAGGTTTCTGTTAGAGAAAGAGGGTCTTGGAAGGGAAGTTATGAATGTTATAGCATGTGAAGGTACTGAAAGGGTCGAGAGACCAGAAACCTACAAACAATGGCAACTGAGGAACCAGAGAGCTGGATTCACGCAGCTCCCGCTGATGCAGGACATTGTTAAAGAAGTTAGAACCAAGGTAAGAATGAGATACCACAAGGATTTTCTGGTGGATGAAGACAGCAACTGGATACTTCAGGGATGGAAGGGACGAATTATTTATGCCATCTCATGTTGGAAACCTACCTAGTTACAGTGCTACATAGCAGCAGCAGCAGCTGAAGAAAAGAAAAGATCCCATAAGTTATAATGTTGAATGCTAATACAAATTTGGACACCATTAATAGGACACTCTCTTACAACTTCTCTTGTCCTTCCATCACCATGATCAACCCTTAACCCAGCAATGTCTTTGAAAAACCATTTCTTTAATCCAATAATACAAGATTACTACTACTACTCATTTTTCTTTCTTTTAATTTCTCATTTTATAGAGTTTTTGCCTGTTTTAGTTCTATTTTTGGGAAAGTTAATATTTTTAATTTCTCTAATCTTACCTATTGTGTTTTCATGGTGATTTCTCCAAAACTTTAACGTTTCTGTCGGCTAAGTAAGAGCCGTGCTTTGCTCAATTAATCAAATCACATCACGTGCTATGACTATCATTTGCAGAAATTTGGAGACAATATACATATATATTATTATTATATTTTGTCCCCACATGCTCCTTAAACTTTTAAAAGGAGGAAATCTCCATATTCTGAAATCACCTAATCAACTACTAATATTATGATTAGTGTAAATCAAATAACTAAATATAGTTATCTTTCTAAATATATATATATATATATAATTTTGGTGGGATTTGTGATTTATGAATGCTACACTAAGATTTGTAAATAGTTGGAATAGTAATTCTGGATATAAGATGGTTTAAACAAATATATATATATATAAGACATTATATATTATTCCAAGTCCTTACAAGAATTTTCCTTCCATGAACTGAAACCCGTACCAGAATCATTGGATTGAATGTGAACCAGGTTCAATCCATCTCTGATCAGTACTATCCAAAGTTTCCTGCTCTCCCATACTTGGGAGAAGGAGGATTGTACTTACTGTATTATTAGGATCAGAATCTGATATATATATATATATATATGTATATGATTATACTATATTAGCAAGAAAAAAGTGAGAACTGCCACCATCTTTGGATCCTTACAAAGCTTTTCCTCGTTTTTTAAGAATGCTCAATCCAGGAAAAAGGATGTAGTCAAGTAAACCACACATGCCAAACAAACGTCTGTTCTGTTCGATCGGACCACGATATACGTTTCGCCTTCATTCGTGTCCGATGATCTCCGGCACATGTTTACGGCCTTCACGTGGATGGTGGTGATAATTATGGCTGCAACTCATACAGGAGGGTTTGAATTCTTTGTATTTTTTAGTTCTTCCAGAATTAGCAATTAACTACGTTGTTGCTATATGTCAGTATGTCACTGTTGTTGTTATCTGTGCCCAGCTGTTCTTATCATTAAAGATTTTTCATTTCTTAGATTAAGAAAAAAAAGAGTGAATCTTTTTATAAAACCCTACTGGCTGGCGTCCTTATTATAAGCCTTAAGAGCAACTAAGGAATCCGGTCCCAAGGTTTCCAATGGATAGTGTTTTGTGGGATCAGTCTACTTCCGTGGAGAAGGAGAACCGATTCGAGTACGAGTATAATCTTGAACAACTTTCCGGCGACCCTTTAGCAAGAGATCTCGTCATCAATAATGGATATCACCACCAATGTGAGGGTAGGTTCAGTTCTGATGTTCTTCCGAGTGTTTCAAACTTGTCCTCGCCGCCGGCGCCTGCCAATATTATTGCATCTGATCCGAGTGAGGAGGAAGTGGAAGGTGACTATTTTGATGGTGTTTTCAAGTACATACGGCAGATGCTTATGGAAGAAGAGGAGGAATTGGAGGATAGGCCTTGTATGTTACAGGATTGTTTGGCTCTCCAAGCTGCTGAGAAAATCTTTGATCAAGTCCTCCACCACGAGGAGGAGGCGGAGGAACCTTCTTCTTCCTCCCATTGTAGATCTCCAACGCCGGCATTCATCGGTCAATATTTTGACAATCCTACTGATGATTTTGCTGATATATGGAATAATCATGAAACCAGTACTGGCTCTTCAGATGGGAATCATCATTTTGTTCAAAACCGAGGTATTCGCCCCAATCTCCAGCCATTATTAATAAACCCAGCAGATCCGAGCAATTCTTGTAATACTAGTGCTGTTCATGTCAGTCATTTCCTGCAGGCAAGTGAAAACCAAACATCTTGCCAATTTAGATTTGCAGGATTAATAGAACCCAACCTCTTGCAAGACAAGAATTCTGGGAAAGAAACATCAAAACAGAGAAAGAATACTCATTGTCGGGAGGACAATGACAATGACCGCAATGAAGATCAGCGCAGCGGCAAGCAATTTGCAGGTTACAGTGAAGAAATTAAGGAGACAGAGGTTTATGATGATGCTCTGCTCTGTCCTGACAGGAACCCAAATTTTTACGGAGAATCTCCAGCTAATTATTCTTGTGGAACAACTGATCGGAAGGATCTAGGAGGAGGAACAAACAAAAAACCAAATTTCGAACCACAGAAGCCAAAAAGAGGAAGGCCAAGAGCAGGGGCCAAAAGGAGCGGCAGCATGATGGAAGTAGTTGACCTGAGGGATCTCCTAACTCGTTGTGCACATTCAGTGGCCAGCTACGACAACGGAACTGCCCACGAATTGCTCAAGAAAATCAGGCAACACTCTTCTCCTCATGGCGGTAGTGCTGCTGAAAGATTGGCACATTTCTTTGCCAATGCTCTCGAAGCTCGTATTGCCGGTATGGGTACCATTCTGTACACGACTCTGGCAACCGGGAGAGCCTCGGCTTCTGACATACTGAAAGCATACGAATCATATATTACAATTTGCCCTTTCCAGAGGATGTCTAACATATTTGCTAACAAATCTATCGCGATTCTAACGAATTCGGCAACAAGAGTTCACATAATTGACTTCGGCATTCTCTATGGTTTCCAGTGGCCCTGCATAATTCATGGCATATCACTCAGGCCAGGAGGACCTCCAAGGCTTCGCATCACTGGAATAGATCTTCCACAGCCAGGTTTTCGTCCGGCGGAGAGGATCGAGGAGACAGGGCGTCGCCTGGCAAACTTTTGCAAGAGATTCCATGTCCCTTTTGAGTTCAACGCCATTGCAAAGAGATGGGATGCTATCCGAGTAGAGGAACTCAAGATTGAGAAAGACGAAACGGTCGTGGTGAATTGCTTGTACAGGTTAAGAAACGCACCTGATCAAACAGTGACCGAGAGGAGTCCGAGGGATGGAGTCATCGACTTCATCAAGAAAATCAATCCTGACCTTTTCGTCCATGGAATTCTTAATGCAGGCTACAATGCACCTTTCTTCGGCACGCGTTTCAAAGAGGCACTTCACCATTTCTCTTCCATGTTCGATATGTTTGAGGCTACACTCCCACCTGAAGATCAAGAGAGATCAATGTTCGAGAAAGAAGTTCTCGGGAGGGATATTATGAACGTCATAGCTTGTGAAGGTGCTGAAAGAGTTGATAGACCAGACACCTACAAACAATGGCAGGCTCGAAATCAAAGAGCTGGATTCAGACAACTTCCTCTGAATCAGAAAATCATGAAAGAAATCAAGGTCAAGGTAAGATCATCTTACCATAAAGAGTTTCTGCTGGATGAAGATAGTAACTGGATGCTGCAGGGCTGGAAGGGTCGCGTTATCTATGCCCTTTCCTGTTGGAAACCAGTTCACTAAGTGTCAAGAACTCACAACCTCGCAATGTAACCATGAATTTGTCTGGCCCTAGGTTAATTATTTGACCATGATTGACCGAAATTTGCTGCCATGGGGCCTAACGTTTTTTCATTTTTTCCTTTTGTTTTCCTCATAATAATGTGACTATCTATTTGCCTTTTTCCCTTTTCTTTTGAGAATTTCAAAGTTTGTCAGTTTACAAGTATGTGTAATAATTATAAATTTAGCGACATTTATGATTAATTATTTAACACATATTTATACATTTATGATATGTTAAATTGAAGTATCACAAGTACCTTTATAAGGTTCGATATTTTTGATAGGGTCCAACAGAATTAGTCTAAGCTTAAATCAACTTTTATAGTTTGAACTGGTTACTCACTCTGATACTTATTATCATTATATGAATCTGTGAATTCATACTGTCTTTTTTTTTTTTTTTTGTAAGTGAGATTTCATTAACAAAGACAAAATATTAAACAAATGAATGATTTAAAATCATTTACGGTAATAAGGCAAAACACCAACCTAACAAACTTAGGTAAAGAGATAAGACTCAATCTAATAAATTTAGGTGAGTAGAAGCTAGACAACACAGACACAACAAGACAGCAAAACAACAACAACAGTGTCAACATAAAAAGCAAATAACAAACAGCAACAAAAAATACAGAAATAAAAGACATCCTATCTAAATCTTCAAGACTCCAGCCATCAATTACGGACTCTAACTGCAAAATAGGTTCGATTTCATCCTCTTTCGTTAGCAACTGACTAATTAGTTTTGGATATGGCAGAAACATCAAAGAAAGTCTAGAAAAAGACAAAACTCGAACAAAGGGCTCAGATCTAAATTGGATTTAACATATTTTTTTAAAAAAAAATAAGAAAAGAGTTCTGAAATATCAGAACAAATATGTGCAAAGAAGACACAAAGATGACAAAATTTCAAAAATAGTAGATAAAATGAAGAACATAGCAAATGAAAGACAAGAAATAAAAGAAAAACGGTAGAAACTAGATCTTCGACAAAGAAAGAAACTCTAGCTGGAATTGGAGTTCCTCTCTTGGCCAGGAGAAAGAAAAGGAAGAAGGGGACAACGACTGTACCGCCTTAGTTAAAAATATTATGAGTTAATAATTATTATTTAAGTTCATATTTATATTTTATGTCACATTAATGAGAAATTAGAATATTACAAATTCAGATGAACATGCTCATTTTCAAATCACAATGCCCCCCATGCATCACAAAGAAAGAATTCCAAAGATGAGTGTGTTACAACTTTGTGGGGATGGGGGGTAGGGTTTGCAATGGTCTTTCTTCATATGTCAAAATCAGTCCATTAAAAGCCCTTTTGGGTTTCTTACTTCTGAAAGAAAACAGAAATTGCAAAACATTGTTGACTCCCTGCCCAAATTAATAATTGCCTTTTGGTTCAACACAAGCTAGAACAAGTAGATTCTCGATTTATGTGGAAAATGGATAGGGCTTTTTATTATTTATTTATTTCCCTTATATAAGACAATTTTTTTTTTTTTTTTATTTTTATTTACGAGTTGCGTGATTCAATTTGCATGGCAAGATTTTGCAGAACATGAACACAGACATATATCATAAATTATCGTACAATATGGAATCTTTTGTGTTTATATATATATATATATATATATATATATATATATGTAGTTAAAAGTAAGAAGTTCAACGAGAATTCTTTTTCATAAAAATTAAGAAAAATTAAAATAATCATTCATGGGTAGGTTTTACCTTGGGAAGGATGGAGAGTAGAGATAAGTAGTTAATTCTTTTTTAATATGATATCTATATTAATTAATTTAAGGGATTTTGAAAGGGGTCATTTCGTCATTTAAGTAAAGATTACTATGTGAGCAATTGAGTCTCCGGTAAATCGAGATATATACAAAGTGTTACAATTAGGAGTTTCACTACTCTCATCTCAAGTACATTTTATTAAATAACTCTGATACATCGATCAGTAAAGTGCATTGCATGTGAAAAGTGTTGAGTATGTGGAGTCTGATAGTTATCGGAGACTCTTGACCGGCGTTGCTTGCGGGAGTCTGAGGGTGCGAGCGTCTCGGTGGGTCTAGCTTGCAAGGTTACCCCTGGAAGGAAAATTATTTTTTTTGGGCCTAGCATTTATATCACGTTTGACCTAATTTTTAAGTCCAGTTATTGGCTCTTCTTATAAATACTCATATAAATTCTAATTTGTGCAAGTGAAACACTTTTAGTGCGACTGTAGATGTAGGCCTTTCTAATCGAACCATGTAAATTTTGTAAATTTTGTGTCTTTTTCGATTCTTGTTGTTTACTTTCACTCTTGTAATTGTTAGTATGTGTGCGTTTTAATTCCCAACAAAAGGCATAGGAAAATACCTGCACCCTTTCCATGTGTACACTTTTTATTGATTGGTCTCAAGTTTTCTTTTTTGTAAAAGGGTTTAATGCTTCCAGAATATTCATCATTATCATATGGTATATTTTTGTTCAATTTTTTTTTATAACTAATTCGATCGTCAAATAGCCAAATATTAGAGATGATATCTCTGATAAATAACTTTGTTGCAGATCTTGTATGACATTCCAAAGCTAAGTCAGAACAAACTTAACGTACAAACTTAACATTACAATTGCCACCAAAATAAAACTTACTTGATCAAAATAATGTTTAATATATTTATATAAATATAACAGAAATTATAATATCGAGTTTAATGTTTTTTTTTTTTTTTTTGGTAATGTAGTATTCTTATCGACTAATTTGATACGGATTTATGAAGGTATACCTTTGGAGGGATTTATGAGGATATACCTTCAAGACTATAAATTCGGCATAAAATCGTTCCTAATGAGAATTAAACTCAGATTCTCGACTTGATAAGTCAAATAAAAACACTTAAACAAGAGAAGTTACATCATTAGATTACCACTGAGGGAATGGTCAACACATGCATGGACGATGAGCTTGTTCATGAATATTGATAAGTAATCTAAGAATGGTCAAATATCATAGAATTGTGTTGTCACCTATTTTTGTCTCTTAATATAGGTAACCCCAAAAAGATGAAAGTGAAAGAAAAGAAGTGGGTTGGGGGGAGGATAGCGTGGGGGTGGGCCAAACTATATATTGGATTATTTTGACCTAAATAGTTTCTAGTATGAATGGAGAGAAAATAATAATAATAAATAATAAATAATAAATTAAATTAAACAAAAAATAATAGGTTGCCAGAGTCTTTACACATCCCATCCCATCCCATCATGCAAAGAAGAATCTAAAAACGACCAGAATCATCCCCCATTCTCATATATAGTTTCTGGTTTGTTTGACCGTTCTTTATTAGTGTAATTTTTTAGTATGGTCTTTTTTAACGTCAGTAAAACTTAACTCATTTAATAATAATTTTACTTATAATTCAAAAAGTTATAAATTTAAGAGAAACTAAAATTTTTTAAAATTTTTAATATATATATATTATCTTTTTAATAATATTTTTAATTTAAGGATGAATTAACAAGTAGAATTTATATATATATATATATAATTTATTAATTTAAATTTAAGAATTTAAAGAATTGATAAATTTGGTTTTTATTTTTTAATTATTGATGCGGTTAATTTTTCTTTTATTTAAGTAGGTTCGACAAATATATTTGATCACTCTTTTTTACAAAATTTATTATTTGAACCGGTTAAATAATAAATTTTGAATTATCTAAATAATGGATTCTGTAAAAAGTAGAACTAAATGTATTTATCCATTATACATCGAAGACTTAGGGTGTATTTTGATTAGAGTTTTTTTTGAGTTTGTTTATTTTTTTCAAAAAGAGTAGAGTGGAGTTCAAAAAACGAGGAGTAAGGTGGGATCAATGTAAGAAGTTGTCTAGTAAGTGGGGGACAAAAATAATATATTTTATTAGTGTAATGATAATATTTTCATTGAATTGATATATATATTTATATTTTTTATTAAGTAATGATTTTTTTATTAATTTTTTTTGCCAAGTGGGCAAACATGAATAGTGTCATGTCAGGTGATGTCCAAACAAGTACATCTCATTTTTTTTGAGTTTAAGTGAAAAATTTAAAAAAAAAACTCCAATCCAAATACACCCTTACTATCCAAAAAAAAAAGGAAAAAAATAATTAATTATACCAAAATAGGAATCAAATTTATTAATTTTTTTTAAATAAATAATAAATTATGATTTAGAGATGGAATAATAATATAATAATACTTTAAAATTTCTATAGTCAATTTAATTATTAGTTAACTATTTTCAATTTAATTTTATAATACGTGCATTATAATGTCGAGAACTTGTTCACCAAGCAAAGGACGACCACGTGCAGCACAAGAAACGGGCTTTGACAGCCCGCTTTACCGTGAGAGTGACCAAAAAACGTTACCATATTTGTAATGTACTACTAACGTTGCTGTCATAAACTTAAGACCCTAATAATATTGATTAAAATATCATAACATTCAACAGATTAACATAGGGAAATTTACTATGAGTCATATATATATATATTTTTATTTAGAATTAATTTTTTATTAGAAAATATAAAAAATAATTAAATTATTATAAAATTAAATGATATATATATATACAGTTAATAGATTTTTTTTTTTTTTTGAGGGGAAACCCGAAAAGAGTGAATTAAATAGAACGCAACCAGTCCGATTGAAGATCGGCTAGTACAGAATAATGAGAGGTTTCTCTCCAAATGACCTCGATGAGAAGTGATTGACCGATCTTGGCCAATTTGTGAGCTATTGAATTTGCAGAGCGAGGGCAGTGTTGAGCTGTGAAACCTAATCTAGAGATGCATTCAGTCGCCAGCATTTCCATCAGACCACCAGTGACAGATAAAATGGGTTCCTTGCTTAGCAAGCCATGGACGACTGATATACAATCCAGTTCCAAAACAACGCCAGTCCAGTAGGCTTGCCTTATCGCCAGGAAGCTGCGCCATAATCCCATAAGTTCTGCCTGCTCAGCTGAACATACTGCTGATAAAGGACCTGCCCCAGACAAGAGAAGTCGGCCACGATGATCCCGGAGAACAAAACCGTAACCTGAGCCTGTTGGGGAGAAAGATGCATCAGTGTTCAGCTTCAGTAAACCCACTGGAGGGGGGCTCCAAGGCACTGGTGAAGACACCCGAGTCGCGTGCTGTACCAGGGTGAGCGGGAGAAAGTCCTGGTACTGGCGCAAAGAAGAGACTCCACGTTCAACAATGTACTGTGGGTGAGGGCATGTACCTGCAAAAACCAAGGAATTTCGGGCTAGCCATAAAGACCATAAGATCATAGCTACAGATTCTAAACAGCCAGCAGGGGCAGTAGTGTCACTCTGAATATTGGCCAGGAAATGAAGCCATGAACATGCGGCACCACACCACTTTCGTATAGGTATCTGCGCAGTGTGCCAAACCTCCTGAGCCACTCCACAGTCCAACAGTAAATGAGTATCATCTTCTACATGAGATGCACACCAGGAACATGTTTCCGGAAGCCGAACACCTCTATGGTTAAGATTATGTCTAGTCGCCAAAGAACCACTACATAATCGCCACATAAAGTGTCGGGCTTTCAAGGGGAGTTTAAGATCCCAAATAAGCTGCCAAGATTTTTGCGGATTAGAAGAGCTGGCTTGTAGGGTGTTGTATTTGTTATTTAATGCCACCTTGTAAGCAGAATTGACAGTAAACCGACCATGTGGAGTAAAATGCCAAATCCTTCTATCACGCACCCCCAAAGGGCATAATGGAACCCTCTTCATCAGCTCTTGATCCCTCTGACAAAATAACACTGCCAGTAGCTCTTCCTTCCACACTCCATTAGACAACAAATCCGCCACAAGGATTTGATCATGGAGGAAACAGGGATATGTGATGATTTTGAAAGAGGGTTCCGGGATCCAGGGATCGATGAATGCCCTAACCAATTGACCATCGCCAATTCTCCAGCGAATACCCAGCTTTAAGAGAGCTCTACCATGTAAAATAGACCGCCAACCATAAGATGGATTTGTTCCAAGAGAGGCATCCATGAAATCCTTATGAGGAAAATATCTATGTTTCAACACCTTACCCACTAAGGAGTTAGGGTTTTGTAGCAAGCGCCAACCCTGCTTAGCAAGGAGGGCTTGATTGAATAATTCCAAATCTCTGAAACCCAAGCCACCATCATGTTTAGAGCGACATAATTTCTCCCAAGCTACCCATGAAATACCTCGCCCCTCCCCAGAGGAATGCCACCAAAAGCTTCGCATAATAGAGCACATATCATGACAAAGCGCGTTGGGTAATTTATAGACAGACATAGCATAGGTCGGAATTGCCTGAAGGACAGACTTGAGTAAAATTTCCTTTCCACCTTGAGAGAGAAGTTTTTCTTTCCATCCGTGAGTCTTTTTCCACATTCGAGCCTTCAAGTAGGCAAAGGTCTCAGACTTGGACCTCCCTATCAAATAAGGAAGCCCAAGGTAAGTCCCCTCCCCATGGCTAAGCTGAACACCAAATTTATTCTCCAAAACCAAACGTCTATGAGCAGAAACTGTTTTCGAAAAATAAATCGAAGATTTATTATAATTAATTTTCTGGCCAGAGACTACTGCATAACTTCTTAGCACTCTCTCCAACACTTCCGCACTATTTGTAGTATCCTCCAAGAAGAGCACACAATCATCAGCAAAGAACAGGTGAGAGATTTGGGGTCCTGCGCTCCCCATTTGCACACCATGCCAATCACCACGATGGACAGCCTGTTTAATAAGACTTGAGAAACCTTCAGCACAAAGTAAAAATAAATACGGAGATAAAGGGTCACCTTGCCTGAGACCTCGCGAAGAAGTAAAGGTTGGTGAGGGAATACCATTCACAAGAATTTGAAAGTGTACCGTAGAAATGCAGTCCATAATGAGTGTAGAGAGCTTTTGTGGAAAATTCATTCGATATAAAATCCATTTAAGATACCCCCATTCCACCCTATCATAAGCCTTGGCCATGTCAAGCTTCATTGCATAAGCATCAGATTTAGATCCACCTTTTCCCAACTTAAGCCAGTGAAAGATTTCCATAGCAATGATAATATTGTCAGTAATCAAACGATTACTAACAAAGGCACTTTGAGATTCATCAATCAACAATTTCAACACGCTCTTCAAGCGATTTGCCAGAACTTTAGAAAGAAGCTTATAGATAACATTGCACAAGCTAATAGGTCTAAACTCAGCCATAGTACGGGGTTGCTTAGTTTTGGGAATAAGGACAAGATAAGTATCATTCAAATCTCCAATTGACATATCACCATTTAAGCAGCCTAGAATGGTATATAGAACATCTGAACGTACCACCTCCCAGTAATTTTTGTAAAAAGCAGCATGGTATCCATCAGGTCCAGGGGCTTTGGTAGGGTGCATCTGTTTGAGAGCCGCAAGAACTTCCTGCTCCAAAAAAGGCATATCTAGCTTTTCTTTAGCAGAAGTGGATAGCACAGGAAAAGGGGCATCGCCAAAGGTAGCGCCATAATCCATCACTCCCTGCTCACTGGAAAACAAATTTTCAAAGTAAGTAGTAGCAACCTTGGTGATACCTTGTTGGGTCGAAAACTGCACACCATTTCCATCCACCACCGAATTGATATGATTCCTCCGTTGACGGTGAGTTGCATGATGGTGAAAATAGGATGTGTTGCGATCACCATTGGCAAGCCAGTTGGACCGAGACCGTTGCTTCCAAAAGTCATTTTCAATGCCAAGCAACCGGTTTAAAGTGTCATGCGCCTGTCGTACCTCTTCCGTGTTGGAATGGGCAGTAGACAGCTGCTGCAAAGTAGTTCTGGCCTCCTTGATCTTGCGTGGAAGGTCACCAAACCGGTGGGAGCTCCAAGCGAATAAGTGTTCCTTAAGAGAGGATAAACTGTGTAGAAACTGTCTTGGCTGAGAACCGCAACCACTGGTCCAGTGGTTGGAAATAATGTCTTTGCAATCCGTTTCATCAAACCACCATGGTTCGATCCTAGCTGGCCGTCGGTTGTCCCCTATAAATCCATTATATTTTTTTTGTTTTTTGTCAAGGAACCAGAGAGCTGAATGATCCGAGGTGGCAGTGGGTATAACCTGTATGTGCATGTGTGACCGGCCTCCATGCAGCTGCGCATTACACAACCCACGGTCCAATTTAGACCACGTTGAAGCATGCCCCTGCCTACGATTCCACCATGTAAACTCACTGCCTTGAGAGGGGATGACTGAGAGACTTAAATCAGTAAGAAGCTGGCGAAAATTCCTCATCAAATAGTCAGGCCTTTGTAAACGACTGGAAGTTTCCTGTGGGTACAGAATTTCATTAAAGTCCCCCAATAACATCCAAGGCTGCTCCCTATGTGCACCAATGCGCCTCAATACTTCCCAAAAGTGAAAGCGTTGAGAGGCTTCGGGATGCCCATAGACACCGGTAAAATAAATAGACTCCAAACTCAACCATTGTGAGATCTTGACATCAATATGGCCTGTCGAGTAGCTTAGCAATTGAATATCCACAGTATCCACCCACATCAAAGCAAGACCACCACCGATCCCATTCCGATCCACCACAAAGCAATTGGGAAACCCTAAGGAGTTTTTTAATCCCATGAGACGATTCCGTGATAATTTAGTTTCCATCAAGAATAAAATTTCTGGTTTTGCGGACCTAAGGAGGGTCTTGAGTTCATGAATTGTACGGGGAGACCCCAATCCCCGACAATTCCAGCTGAGGCAACTCATTGGGCTCGGCGGGGCTGTCGAGCAGCCTCCACCGTTGAGATCTTTAGTTTTTTCGGAACCAAAGTCAAACCCGAAGCCCCATCATTCTGCTTCATCTCGGTAGCCTCCCGTAAGGGTACATGAAATTTTGGATGAAGAAGCATGAGTAAGGGTACATGAAACTACTGCCATATCCGACTTGTGCTGGACCCCCAAAGGCTGTGAGTTGTCATGCAAGGGAACAACCAGAGCCGTTGTAGCCTCCTCATCTCGCGAAACCTCCCGTTCTTCCGCAGGACAACTATCATCCATATGTTCCGAGGTAGGGATACACGGATCCTTGATGGCTAAAAGTTCGAACGCCCATACATTATCCACCCCACCCATCCATGGACCATAACTCATGTCTTTCACATCTGTCCCGGCAGCCTCAGGCCTTGGGCAATGGCGAAATCTGTGACCCAGTCGACCACAAAAGAAACAGAAAGTGGGCAAGCGCTCATATTTAACCAGAGCGCTGTGTACCAAACCATTTGGGGTGCTAATCCGAACAATACGCTGAAGAGCCGTACGTATGTTCAAAGAGATCCGTAATCGAAAGAACTTGACCCCATGCAGCCTATCCTCTCGGATCTGAAGTTCAGTACATGAAAGAAAAGTGTGGGCCAACTTCAAACCAACCTCACTAGTATAGCAATATCGAGGAAAACCAACAAGATGCACCCAGAAATATTCAGTGTCAACATCCTGCAACTGCCACGTCTTATTGAGACTCCAAGGACGGACAAGCACCAACTGATTCTCAAAGGTCCACGGACCATTATGAAGCACAAAGTCTACCGTCTCCTTGAGATGGAAAAAAACATGGTAGAAAACCTCATCGATTTTTTGGATTGAGAAAGGGCCACTCCGCCAAGATTTCGACATGGCTGTTTTAAAGCCCTCCAGGTTAAAAGGTTTCCCTTCAAACACATGCACCACAAGACTGCAGTCATACTCCGATAATCCAGCATGAATATCATCATCATCCAACGTAACGCAAACCGACGATTCATCCCCTAAATCAACACTGCCAAGTTTCTGAAGTATGGCTTCATCCATATTCAGGGCAGAAATACAAAGAGAATAGCAAAGAACCAAAGCCAGCCAAAGAAAATCCAAACAACCAAACTAAAGTTCGAGTAGAGGCTCCAGGAAACCAAAAAAACTGTAGATGGATGCTTACGTACAAAGGTGCATGAAAACCATGCAAAAGAGCCAAAAAAATCCAAGAAAAACCAAAGCTACAGTCCACCACTCTCCACAACCAGTGAATGTCACCAGGAAAAGCAGTAGGATTCCGGCAAGAAAACCCGGTGGGGACAAGATCCACCAGTCACGCACATACCAAAGTCAGCAACAGCAGTTACCAAAATAAAAAAGTTACCAAAACCCTCAAGCACCTCTTGAGAGAAAAACCTCCATACTGGGAGGAGTTTAAAATAACCACCCTTTGTTTTTTTTTTTTTTTTTACTTATTACTGTTGAAAAAATAATGCTTTAGGTTTAAAAAGAAAAAGAGAGAAAAAACTGAAAAATAAAAGTTGTGTTGTAATATAATCATTATTTTCTAATTAAAATTTTGAACAATTTTTGTGTAATCATTTTTTTTTTTTTTTCGGTTGCTTTAGCTTTAACAAGGTAAATACAACTATACTTTAATACATATATACTCATGACAAAAGATTAGAAAAAAAAAAAAAAAATATATATATATATATATATATATATATATATATAGAATTGTCCAAAAA
>JAXGGT010000169.1:11115921-11129723 GCA_035583425.1 Marsdenia floribunda | reverse complement strand
TTAAACAAGATTACAAAGTAGTAATATAATTGTTTTTAGAGGAATTCAATTAAAATACAAATATTCAATATTTGTTATGCTTTGGTCAATTACAAAAATGACAAAAAGGTTTAGTCCCAAGGCATAGGTGATTTGTTAAGGTACTCTCCTAACTTAAGTGAGGTTGCAAGATCGAAACTCCACTCACGTATGCAACCATTTAAAAAACTTGGGGTTAGAGTTTACTTCTTGCAGGGAACCTACCTGGTTCGAGCGGTGATTAGTCTAAATATGGACATGACTTAAAGGTGTTGCCCATAGTTGGAACCAATTCAGAACACCTTATACACTATACACAAAAAAAAAAAAAAAATGACAAAAGGGTTTATATCACTTATTAGCCTCATCAAAAGCTATTTACAAGAATCGTTGTTCTTTATTTATTTTTTTTATTTTTATTATTTTTATTGAATTATTTTTTAAATAAAAAATTTCAATCGTTTAATATGTATGATAATAATTTTATCCTCTTTTAAAAATATCATTTAAAATTATAATTTTGTGACAATTTTTAGGAAACAAAAGGATTATATTACTAATTTGTAATTTTTTTTTAGGACCTAAAAGTTTTTAAAAAATAATTTGAGATTTATCTCACCAATATAAAACTTATTTAGGACTTAAATTTTCTTTTAAAAAAAAATGGGACTTATTTTGCCAAAACAAAATTTATTTAGGACTAAACTTAGTAATTTTCATATTTTTATTATTAATATTTATTTTAAAATTTTTATAATATAATTATTTTAATTTTTCCTTAAAGTTTTAAAATTTCTCAAATATATATAAATAAAAATAAATTTATTCATATCCTAATAGGATTCATTGTGATATTCAATATATATATATATATATATATATATATGCTCTCCTAATCTAATTGCAATTCTTTTAATTAATTAGGCCTCCTATCTTTATTTATTTTAAAATAAATTTATTTATTGATTACGAAATTATAATTTAATCTAGAATTAATTAAAATATGAATTAAAGGATCAAAATAATTAAATAAATAGTAAAAAGGCATAGAAAACCGCTTCCCGTGGGGACTTGGGAGTTGGGACCAGCAAAATCTCCTCTTTGTTTCCACTATAAAAATGGTCTCACCGGAACTATTGTATTGTACAAACTATAAAGACTCTTACGGTTCCCTTTCGCAGTTTCTTGAGGTTCGGGAAACTTTTGTTCTCTGGATTATCAGTGATCTTACTTATCAGAACTCTGTTTCTGTATTAACCTAATCATGCCCACCGTAGCAGTGTATAATTTATTTTATGTTTTTTTAAAGTAACCTTAAGTTGTCCTCCATGTAACAACAACAACAACCAAAAAAAAAAAAAAAAAAAAAAAGGGAAGAAAGGTGTCAACTTTGATGTATCTTTAAAAGGTCTTATCTTGCTGAAATTTTTATTTTTATTTTTTGTCTAATGGGTTTCTGTTATATTGATTGATACAGCTGTAGCAGATTTTCAGTGATCTTCTAGTAGCGGTATAATCTTCAATCTTTCATCATGGTATGATCCAAAACCCGTTTTATTTATTTATTTATTTTTTTCGGCTGGTTTTGTGTAGCCTTTAGCCAGCGAGATTACATATGAATTGATTGGTGCATTAATAGTCCATGGCAAAATCAGTTGTTTTTGTTCATGTTAAAGAGCTATTGTCTGTTTTGGTTTTTTGTTGGTTAAATCTCATATGGGTTTTTTCTTTTATGATCCATTTGTCTTTTAACTTAAAATCTGTCTCCGAATCTTTAAATGTGTTCATTATGATTTGTTTTTTACATTGCTACAGGGCTCAATTTTTGAACAAACTTACCTTTGCTATCCAGTTTCCTTCCTTGAAAAGGTTGGATGTAATTCCTGAGAGTTATACTTCTCTTTTCTTTGGTTGAAGTATTTTGGTAGTTTTTTTTTTTTTTTTTTTTTTTTTTTTTCTCTTTACAATTAAGTTAATTTGGTCATTTTTGTTTCTTGCATTGCAGTCCCATCTTGAGAAAGGAGACAAGGGTATATTTACTTCCTGGCTGACATATTTACCTTCTTGTTTCTGCTTACTTTATTTTCCATGTAACTGATAAACAACAATGTTGCTTTTCCTTGTAGTCATAATGCCTGCATCAGCTCTAGATCAGCTTGGTAAGTGAAATGGTGGCTAAAGAAGCTGCTCTTATTCTGTTGTATTCTTTGATTGAAAGACCATCTTATACTTGTGTTTCTGCTGCAGCTTATATGCAAATTGATTATCCCATGTTATTTGAACTCCGCAACCTATCTGATGATAAAGTTTCTCATTGTGGGGTGCTAGAATTCATTGCAGACGAAGGCCTGATTTATTTACCATATTGGGTACATGTGTCCATATGTGTATATATATATATATTGTCTTGAATTTGTTGAACCTTAATAATTGTGTTTCTTGCTCCTGCTGTTTTATCCTTGTGAGTAGATGATGGAAAATATGCATCTCCAAGAGGGAGACCTTGTGAATGTAAAGAATGTCAGTTTGCCAAAGGGAACATACATCAAGATACAGCCTCACACCATGGATTTCTTGGATGTATCAAATCCAAAAGCAGTGTTAGTTTTTTGTTTTTTTTTTTTTTTAACTGTTTTTATATTTTATATTTGTTTGGATGAACTTTGGTTTTGGGATCCTTTGCTGTCTAAGTGGTTTTTTTTTTTAATTTGATTTTGATGAAGTTTGGAGGCAACATTAAGGAATTATACTTGTTTAACCACCGGTGACACCATCATGGTTCCCTACAATGACAAGAAGTTATACATTAATATAGTAGAAACCAAGCCATTTTCTGCTGTCAGTGTTGTTGAAACCGACTGTGTGGTCGACTTTGCTCCCCCTTTAGATTATAAGGAACCAGAAAAACCAGTAGTGCAAGAAGAAGAACCTACCGGAAAGTTGCCTAAGGTTAGTCCATTCACTGGTTCTGCACGAAGGTTGGATGGAAAGCCAACAGTAGCTCAAACAGCTCAACCAAGTTCCAGTTCCTCTGCACAGAATCAGCATGATAATGGCAGGAATCAACGTTCTGGGAAGCTTATCTTTGGATCCAATGGAAAGCCAACATTGAATGAAAAAGTATTTCATTCTACTCTTGTTTTTCAATTTATTTATTTATTCATTTTTCTAATTTATCTAAATTTTATTTTTAATTTAATGTTAGACTCTTTCAAAGGAGAGAAAGGAAGAAGCACCTAAGAAGGAAGTAGAGCAACCAAAGTTCCAAGCATTTACTGGTAAGAAATATTCATTGCAGGGCTAACTTTTCTCATTAGACCTACTTATTTATTTATTTAAAATTTTTAATTGTAAGTTATGCTTTACAATATTAATAAAATATTGAGTTTATTTTCAATTAATTGTTTTATTTTATTTTTTAAAAATTCTTAGATTTTTTTTTTTTACTTCAAACGTGACTCGAATTTATAATTTCATTATAAAAGTCATTATAAAAGTCATTATAAAAGTCATTGTTACACATGACTTCATTATAAAAGTCACTGCTACTCATGACCAATGTTTTCAGAACTGGACCGGTGATCGAACCGGAAGAGTTAGTGGTTCACGGTTTAATGATCGGACCGCAATTGAACCGTAATTGGACCGGTGGCGTCATAAAAAAAAAAAAATAAAATATTTATTATAATTAATTAATACTCTCTATTTTTTTTTTCTTAGTGAAAAGAAATTAATTTTTTTATTTATCACTCAAATTTTTTTTTTTTTGAATCTACTCTAAAAAAAATTATGTATATCTATTGATATTTTATAAAATTAAATAGTATTTTAGTATTTTTAATAAAATGATATATCAATTTATATATATATATATATATATTTTAAAATTATGTTTTATTATATGTGGGAAATAAAATAAAAATTAATGTAGTATATTATATCTCTTTCTTAAAGAGAATATTTTACGAACTTCATTCAATATAACTAAATACTTAGAAAAATTCTTTTATCGCATTTGTATTTCTCTCTCTCTTTCTACTTGTAAATGAGACAACAAAGAAATAAGAGAGTAGAAATTGAGTTTAAAATTTAAGTATTTTTTCTCTAATTGATATTATATTTTTTATCTAAATGTTAGAGCAGGTCCTTTTGAGAATATAATATAATTTAGTTAGTAACTGTTAAGTTTACAATTTAATAAGTTATGAGTTTGTATATTTTTCAATATGGACTCGAATTCAAGATTTGTTAGATCATAAGTATATTGATAAAATTATATGAGTGAGGATGAATTTTTTAATTTTGTCACTCGACCGGTTAGTTCAACACGGTTTTTGGGTATAAACCGAACTGCTTTTGAGGCCAATTTACGGTCCGACCAGTCCGGTCCTGTCCTCAAAACCATGCTCATGACTTCATTATAAAAGTCACTGCTACCAACTCCTGTTCCTTTTTTTTTTTAATTTGTTTTCAAATTAACTTTCTGGCTTCTTAAATTTTTTAATGAATGAGTTATTAGTAAGTGCTTGAAATTTGTTGAGATATTTTTTAAGATGGTGTATAAAAATATTCAGGATATAATTTTTATTATTTTAAATAATTTAAAGTATTTTTTTAAACATTTGATTATAATTTTGATTTAATATATATATATATATATATATAAAAGAATTGGACTGTTTTTTTTTTTTTATAGTTTTTCACTCAAACTTAAAAAAAAAAAAATGTGGTGTACTTAACACAATATTATTCATGTCTATCCACTTGACAAAAAAAATATTAAAAAAAATGGAGAGAAGAGAAAGAAGACGAGAATATCACATTATTCTTTATACCAATACTTATTATTATACAAATAAAATAACTAGATAACTTTTTCACTTGTCTCCAACTTATTTTTTGCAATACACTCAATTTGAAAAAAAAAAAAACTAACAAATTCAAAAAAATTCTAATCCAAAAACATCCTTAATAAATGTTCTAATTTTTTGAGTTAATAAAACTATTTTTATAATATTTTTTATTGATATCTTAAAAAATATTTTGAAAGATTTTGTATCATTAAAGAATATTAATTATTAAATAAAGAAGATTTAGTTCCATAGATAACGATATAGCTTATGATTCACAAAGTGATGAGTTCGAGACATGTCAATAGTAAATTTTATAAAAAAAAAAAATTATTGGACAAGCCGTACAAAACCGTTGATAACTAAATCAAGACAGGGAGTTGATCTGCTGCAATACTAACTCCCCCCCATTACACTTATGTGATTCGTTATTTAGTTTTTTAACAATGGTTGTACCTCAGTGGTTGCAACAAATCCTCCATTGTTCTTCGACTAATATAAGGTTGCTGCCTAAAATTTTTCATAGCCCCACTGTTTGACTGCTGCTAACCTAATCTACCCAATGTTTCAAAACTCTTTTTCAAAAAAAAAAAAAAAAAAAAAAAAAAATTGTTTCTTGATTATTTATTTATTTATTGTTTTTTCAAATCAGCAAACATTCCCACTTCCATGTGCACCTATAAATTGCATGGCTGGCTACTACTACAATGCAGTTCAATTCAAGCAATATTCTGAAGAGAAGGAAGAGCAATGGAGATTCATAGTAAGATGGTGGGGATGTTCATCTGCATTTTAGCTGTAGTTTTTGCTGATGTTATGGTTTCATTTGCTGATGCAGAAGTTCATCACCATAATTTTGTGGTATTGTCTGTTCTTTCTCAGTTCTTTTTGTGTGTGTGTGGGTGGGTAAATTCTTGGGGGGTTTAAATGATTTCTGGGCTGTTAACAGGTTGAAGCAAAGTCAGTGAAGAGGCTGTGCAGTACTCACAGCATACTGACAGTAAACAAGAAATTCCCAGGGCCAACTCTGACTGTTAGAAATGGAGATACTCTTGTTATCAGGGTCGCAAACATGGCTAGATACAATGTCACCCTTCACTGGTAAACTCATAATGAGATGGACGATGGATTTGTTTGTTCATGGCTTCAGTTTCAGTTTAATCTTTTATATTTGCTCTTACCTTTTCAACTGCAGGCATGGAATTCGACAAATGAGAACTCCGTGGGCAGATGGTCCAGAATATGTGACTCAATGCCCAATCCAACCGAGAACAACTTACACATACAGGTTCACCATTGAAGATCAAGAGGGCACGTTATGGTGGCATGCTCACAGCAGATGGCTCAGAGCTACTGTTTATGGTGCAATTGTCATCTTACCCAAACTTGGAACTCCATATCCCTTCCCTAAGCCCAAGCGTGAAATCCCTATTATTCTTGGTAACAATTTCATGGTTCTTTTTCCCATATTTGATACTCCATACTTTCTTTCAACTGTACTGTTACTGCTCTGACTCTTCAGCAAGTCTTTTAACTGCTGGAAATTCCAAATGCATTGATCAGGAGAATGGTGGGACAGAGATATCAACAGTGTAATGAGACAAGCTCTGTTTACAGGGGCTGCCCCTAATGTTTCTGATGCCTTTACCATCAATGGTCAGCCTGGTGACCTGTATAGATGCTCAAGCAGAGGTTACTCCTTTTCCATAAAACTTACAGCTTCAAGAATGTTGGCAGTTAAAATGCTTATGTATATATATATTCATGAATTTTGATGCAGGGACTTTTAAGATCTCTGTGAACTCTGGAGATACAGTTCTCCTGAGAATCATCAATGCTGCGCTCAATCAACAACTCTTCTTCGCTGTTGCAAACCACCAGCTAACTGTTGTGGAGGCTGATGCTTCCTACACCAAGCCTTTCAGCACCAGAGTCATCATGATAACACCTGGCCAGACCACCAATGTCCTCCTAACTGCTAATCAGCCATCGGGACGCTACTACATGGCAGCACGAGCATATGCAACAGCAAGAGGTGCCCCTTTTGATAACACCACCACAACAGCCATTCTTGAATACAAAACTGCCAAAGGATCTTCCTCAAGGCCTTTGTTGCCTCAACTGCCTGCTTTCAATGACACAAACACTGCGACAGCATTTGCAAACCAGTTAAAGAGCATTTCATCCAATGTTAAAGTTCCAGTCAAGATTGATGAAAGCCTGTTTTTTACTGTGGGATTAGGCTTTGTCAACTGCAATCCCGGGCCTAGATGCCAAGGGCCAAACAACACACGCTTTGCATCCAGCATGAATAATGTGTCTTTTGTGCTCCCCAGAAGAACCTCCATACTGCAAGCCTATTACAACAACATACCTGGCATCTACACCCTTGACTTCCCTCCTGTTCCTCCATTGCAATTTAATTACACAGGAAATGTTCCACGATCCTTATGGCAGCCTCGCTTTGGGACTAAGCTCCTCAAGCTGAAATTTGGCTCTAATGTACAAATAGTTTTGCAAGACACAGGCATCTTCTCCACAGAAGACCATCCGATCCATCTCCATGGTTATCATTTCTTTGTTGTTGGACAAGGTTTTGGCAATTTCAATCCTCAAACAGACCCTTCAAGGTTTAACCTTGTTGATCCACCTTCCAGGAATACAATTGATGTGCCCGTTGGTGGATGGGCAGTCATCCGTTTTGTGGCTGATAATCCAGGTAAGAACTTGATGTTAACCTATGTAGTAAACAAGATACTGAAAGAAACCAAATAGTACATTTTAGGATTCAAATGACTGATTTTTTGTTTACCTGACTAACTACAGGAGTTTGGTTGTTTCATTGTCACATTGATTCTCATCTAACTTGGGGTTTGGCCATGTCATTCTTGGTTGAGAATGGAAAAGGAGAATCACAGTCCATAGAGCCGCCTCCAGCTGATTTGCCGCCATGCTAGAGATCATTAATTACAGCTCAGAAAGCTTCTCAACATTATTCAGCATCCATATTTTGTCTTGTCCTTCTGCTATTCCTTTGTTGATTTTCTCAGTTAATTTGTTTTAGCTTGCATAGATTATTGTTGTTTGATTCATCCTGTAGAGAATATGTCATTCTCCACTTGATTATTTCCATTCCCTACCCCAAGAAAGAATCCCCAACATAGATTTTGAGGTATATCATATCAACATTGTAATCCTTGATTCTGCTGGTTGAGAAACAACAATCAAATTATTTGTTACTATCACTCTGCTTCCTCATATATAGTTTTACATCTACGTAAAGCGGTTAGATAATTGTCAAATTTACAATATTTAGAAGTCTGCACACTGTATTTGTCACATCAAACACTGAAGAATGAGGAAATTACAACATCTGAACAAACATGATACAGTCAGTTAGAGCTGGCAAGAACCTCATTACATGATTTTTTATTGAGGTTAAGAAAGTAAAAGATGGCAAGAAAATAAGGTTTAACATCTAGGTTGATGTCTTAAAGAACTGCAAAAGACTAAGCTCTAACATATGTTTCAATAGCAGCTTTTTCGGAATAGGGAATAGCAGACTTTCCAGCAGCTTCCCAAAGTTCAGGCAATGCTTCTCTGACATTGTGAATGCTCTCGAGTGCATAATCCACTCCATTAGTCCGATGAGAGGATCCCACCTATGTTCATTTGACAAAAATTTATGAGCACATTCTTGACAAAATAATTTAGAATTACAGTAAAGATGTGATTTCTTGTAGTTAAAACATTTTACTTCAACTTACCCACACAGTTTGGAGGCCCAGAGTCTTTGCAGTTTGTAGGTTACGAATCGAATCATCAAAGAACAACTGTAGCGCCAGAGTGAATACATGTTAACAGATCAAGGCATGCATTCAGTCACAACAATGGTTAATGCATCTCATTCAAATACCATAATAGACAGCAGGAAAAAGTTTCAATGTTGTAGATCAAGAAAAGAAAATAAAAAGATAAAAGACTCACTGTTTTCTTGGGGTTTATGTTAGCCATTCTGAAAGTTTCCTCAAAGGCCTCTTCGAATGGTTTGCAGACAACTGGAGTTTTTGGGAATTCTGAACCTGCATAAGGCAGATGAGAGGCAATATTATTAAGCCTACCGTACACGGAGCAGCATGTCAATTTGACTAGAACACTTACCAGAATCATCACGATGCTGTTCACAGCTTCTATGAGTAGGATTCAGAGACTCAAAACAAATAACGTCTTCAAAAGAGTCTTCTAATCCAAGTCTCTTAAGAACCACTGCGACATGGGCTTCATTTGCATTTGAGAATATCTAGTTTTGCACCAAAAATGAAAATTTAATGAAAACCATAGGAGAACAGACACTGCAGTTATGTTCTTGTTTACACAAATCAATCATGCAGAAAGAGGAACTTACAACTTTACGAATTGGCAAGCTATGCAGGAGGCTCCTTAGAACTGGATCAGGCTTTAACATCTCATAAGGTAATCTTCCATGTACAAAACTGTGTAATGAAAAATATGTGACCTCAAATCCCCGGTATTATTAACATTTGACAACAACAGAAGGCTATATAGAGGGATGAAGTTGTACCTATGGTAGTCATCGTAGTCAAAATCGTAACCAATAGCCTGAAAAGAAAAAATATAGCAGTCAGCAATTATATGAAAATGACTACTACATAGATATTTTGGGAAGTCTAAAGAAGTTTTGCATTGAACTCATACCCTAAGGCCAGCCATTGTTGTACCATAATCCTTGTATAGTTGCACACACATTTCTGGAACTTTAGTTTCATCTATCCCAAGCTTTGTAATCATGTACTCTTGAAGAATACATAGAAAGAAAGGGTCAATGAGCTTCTTCTCATAGAGGAGAGGTTCCTCCATGCAAATGAAACTATAATTTATAGCTCAACAATATGTGTATGTATATATATAAAATAATAACTGATATTTGGAATAAACAGAGAATGAAAACAATCAATTGTGAATCATTACCAATAATGTTTTTGGTCACTTCTTTTGATAACCCGGAACTCAAAGGATAAAGGGTGTCATCAACATCTGAAATAGCGAATGAAAAGCCTTTTTAAGATCTGCTCAAGCAGCAGTGAACTGTTTTTGTTTCTCAAAGAGAAATTCTTGGAAAGCAAGACTCACCAAATAGAAGACACTCATATTTTGGCTCTGAAACTTGTGCATACGTATCTTTTTCCATTTCCACTCAGCGGATGTTCAACAATCTAACTGTTACAAAATTCATTCTCAGATCATCTTGGAGTTTGGGAACATAAATCAAATGATAGAAATATTATGCTCATGGACATACAACTTAAAGACCCAAAAAATTCCTGAGAGCAGAGAGACTGAGAGAACCTTGTATGTTTCCATAAAGGTAAAGCAAATAGTTTAATTTGGACTACATTGTATTGAATTTTCCCAAGAGCATCTCTATGGGGAGAGGACTGAAACTAAATAGAGAAAGTCACAGCTAGCCAAATAATTTTCAATGATTAAGTTGATAACTCATAGCTATAATGTGAGAAGATACACATGAGACCTCTATTCAGAAAAAATCTTGAGTTGGAGTATGAAGCAAGATGTCAATCAAGATAACTCAATAACCAATAAATTGCCATTAAGCACATGTAAAGGGGAAGAATTTGTCATGACAAGATGCTAATAAAAACAAAAACCGATTTTGAATAATAGTTCATGATATTAATCACGGACAACATCAACCCCCAAAAAATGAGAAGCAAGATTCTGCCAGGAGAAATGAGGAAAAAGCATGAGAAGCAAAAAGGGTAGACAAACATACATCAGAAAATTTAGAAATCCAAAAACAAAAAAAATGCTCAGATAAACACAAGAACATATTAGTAATTATAATCAACTACATTTTACCAAATAGCAATTTTTATATTCACCCTAAAATGAAATCAAGAGATAAATCAAAATTCAAGCCCTTCCATATGCAGGTATCAAACCAAGATGAAATTCCAGTACATAATCACGTTTAACCACCCATATAAAAAAAAAATGCAATCTTTACAAGTAAAAATCAAGGGGAAGGAACACATTCACATAATCTGCATAAGGGTCTAAAGAAAGAACATTAAAAAGGACATGTATTGAATTGGAGCCCTCATTACCAGATGCAAATGGATTAAACAATGTCGCCGAGGAGAAGAACAAGATTTGAGGAGGAGATGGAAATCAATAGGTAAGCAGACGAAGGATAGGAGAAGAAATGGTAACAGAGGAAAGAAAGCAAAGGGTGGAAGATCTTTAAATAATGGTACAATGGCCAAGGCAACTGTGAATGATGAAAGCAACACCGAAAAAATTTAAAAGAAAGCAACCTCTATCACCCCCCTATCACTATCGAGGGGTCCGAATCTAGAAAATATTACTGTGCAAATTCGAAAGCAAAAGGTTTTTCTCTGCTTTTTTTTGGGGTTACCAACCTTTCATTTCAAGGCACGTTGAAAACTCTATGCCGCGTAAGAGATGGAGAAAAGAAAACAAACATGGTCAGCAATAAAAACACATAGCATGGCTCCCCCTTTCTTTAATGCATCCTCCAATTTATTATTATATTATGTGTGGATTGTAACCTACAAGAACACTATTTATACATTTTTTTTTTTTTTATTAAGAGTTAAATAAAATTAAATATTGAAAAATGGATGTAATTTATTATTATTGACTATATTTATGGGTGATGTGATCAATCTTTTGAGTTCACATGGGGATGGGATCACATTTAAGTATCTCTCTTGCCTTTCGGTGTTATCTGAACAAACAATGAAGGAAGGAGGAGGTGGATTTTCACGTGGCAATGGTTCATCTTTGAGGAACATGCATAAATTTTTATTTGTTTTTCTGCGTTGATTGTGATATCTCGTCTCATATGATAAATTTACATGAATATAAATAATTGTCAATTTTTTTTTTTTTTGTAAGTTGAGGCATCTTTTACTTTTATCGTGTCTCGAACTCATGACTTCTTTGATCATAAATAAGGTTGCTATCAACCGAACTACACATTCTCAACTTGAATTATCCTTTTTTTTAGTACTACCTCTTTTTAAATGATTATACGACACGCTTTGAGGAACATGCATAAATTTTTATTTGTTTTTGTGCATTGATTGTGATATCTCGCCTCACATTGTAAATTTACATGAATATAAATAATTGTCAATTTTTTTTTTTTTTTGAAAGTTGAGATATTTTTGCTTCATGATCTCTTGAATCATAAGTGAGACTCCTACCAACTAAACTACACCTTCTTAACAAATAATTATCAACTTGAATTATCTTTTTTTAGTACTACCTCTTTTAAATGATTATACGACACTGATTGATACATGGACTAAACAATGTGTATATTTATATAATATAAAAGAAAATTGGTCATTTTAGTTTTCATTTTTTTTTTTTCCGTTCAGACAAAGGGGTCCTTATTTTTTAATTTTTAGATAAATGAATCCTCATTCTTTTTTCGTTTTGATAAAGGGTTCTTATTTTTTATTTTTGGATAAATAAATCTTTATTCTTTTTTTATTTGAACAAATGGGTCCTTTTGACTAATTTTTGTTTAAAAATATAACAAAAGAAGAGAGAAATTATGAGAAATTAAAAAATAAAATGAAATAATTATCATTACAATATGTAGATTAATGATAAATCACGTAAAAATTAACATTTTTTTCTAAATAAAATTAGTCAAAATGATCTGTTTGTTCAAACAAAAAAAAAAAAGAATGAAGATTCATTTATCTAGAAATTAAAAAACAGGAATCCCTTTGTCCAAATGAAAAAAGAATAAGATTTATTTATTCAAAAATTAAAAAACAGGAACCCTTTGTCCAAACGAAAAAATAATGAGATTCATTTATCCAAAAATAAGATACAGAAACCCTTTTATTCAAAATATGAGAACTAAAATAACCAATTTTCCAAATATAAATAAGAAGTTCCAATCCTAAGGTCACTTTGAATGACTTGACCAACATTTTTTTCTTCTTTTTAATTAACCAGTCAAGTCATGCACATCTTGGACAAGTTTTTCTTTTTTATTACGGTGTTCGTATCCTCCATTTTGGATCTTTTATTAAAGAAAAGAATTTGAAGTGTGTTCATACGAAGGACTACAAATTTTTTAATAATTCAATATTTTTATTCATTAGAAAAAAAAAATCATCAGATTATAATATATTATGATTATTTATAATAGGAGTCAAATTAGAGACTTTTTTTGTTAAAAATAATAATAATAATAAAGGACTCAATTTAATGAATAAACACTTTTATTAATTCTCAAAAAAAAATATATATATATATAAAATAAATAATATTTACATCTACAATATTCTTTTCTAGAGCCTTTTTTCTCATATTCCTTCTAACTAACTCTATTTTTCTAATTAATTTATTTTACGTAAACCTTTCAAAATTATTCTATTAATATTTATAATCTTTTACACTATTTTATAATTTTCTAAAATGTTTTATCAAATTCTATGTGAAAATTTCTATTAAGCTGTTCATTTTTCTCTCTTGTGTCAAAGCTTATTTTATAAACCTTATAACAACCCAACTTCAAACTTCAAAACTATGCTCTACAGATACATATGTTTGAAAATACTTTAACAATATATATATATATATATAATATGAATATTTAATTTAAAATTTAAAATTATATTAAAACATTATACATTTACAAATATATATATATATATCTTATATATAATATTATAAGACAATCTTCTAAAAGATATTTTCTTTTGATGAGAGAGTTATAATTTTGATATTTTTCATAGTGTTTGAACACTGCTGGTGTTGTTTTTCTTTCAATGTACTCGATATTGGCCGCAGACATTGGTCACTGTCATTTTTGTATTTTGTAGTTTGCATTTCTCTATTACGTGA
>JAXGGT010000169.1:11093974-11112302 GCA_035583425.1 Marsdenia floribunda | reverse complement strand
ACATACATACATACATATGTATAGTGCATTTAATTGGGTTGATGACACTGGGGGAATACCATCAAAAATGGGAGGAAATAAATGCCAAAATATTTTAGTATCAGAAAAATAAACAAACAAGAGGCAGCCTTAGATGTTTTTCATCATATGCTTACTTGTTTCTGACGGTTCTGTGAATTTGAATATAGTGACCAAATTACTGCGACTACAAGCAAAGTAGTAACTAAATTTTGAGCTAGCATCTTTATACATAGAAGAAAACTTCCATTGTCACCTTTCTTCCCACCATCTGCAAGAAATTTTAAGATAGAAGAAAAAAAGAAAAGTGAGGTCAAGGTAGAAATTCCAAAATAAACGAAACATGTCCAGTACTCCAAACCATTGATACACATACGGCAGGTTTCTACTTTCATTGATATGACTGTATTATATTGTAATGGGGGAGAAACTAGAGCCTAAAGACATGAAATCCCATAGAAATTGTTAAGTGCAAAAAAGAGGCAGACTTTACTACGAATGTCTCAAAGATTCTGTACCCTTTCCAGAGGAAGGCTCTATACTTAAAAAGAATAATGATTGTCACATTAGGCACCTAACTACGGCTAATAATTCACTTGTTCAATATCACCTTTACTTGCTCGAGGAACTCTCTCTTTCTCCCCCCCTCCCAATTTTCATTAAAGAAAAGGCATAGCAAACTACTAACCTCCTCCTCCAGACTGCCGGTTCTGCTCATTAATTTGTTTTGGGATTTTTTTCTTCCCTTTCGGAAAATAATTCTCATAGTCTGAGAGCAAAGACAACAAAGTCCATCATTAAGAAAGAAAGAACACGTTTTTTTTTTTTTTTCTTTGCAGAATCTAGCTTCAGAGCAGAAGTTATAATAATAATAATAAATATAATATATACCTTTCTTCCTGAGATTTTCGGTGGAGAAAAATCTACGTTGTTGGGGTTTTATGAAATCCTGATGAAAATCAGATAAAAAAGAATTCTTGTGACAGGCACCCTTTCTCCCTCCAGCTGTAGCTAGATATTCCCTGAGCCTCCCCAATCTTCCACCGAGCTCCCTATTAATACCCTTTTCTACGAACAAGTCACCAATACATTCCCTATTCCAAATGGTGGAAATCCCTCTATAAGCACCATTTATCACATTCTGCACAATCATTTAAAAAAATAAATAAATAAATAAATAAAAATCAGACACTCACAAATGATAATACAATAAGGAGGAAAAAGAGAGAGAAGAAATAAAAAGAGGATTTTTGTTGAGGTTTTGCTCTTACTCTCGTCGACGAAGACGAGCGAGATAATGATTGACTCAGTGTAGAAAAAATCATGTTTCTTAATCTTCGGAGGACAAAACAAAGAATCAAACTTGGGCGCAATTGAATCTTTATATAATGCGACTGATAGAAACAATTCTCGAGCAACAGAACACTATATATACATATATATATATATATATATATATATATATATATATATATAGTAACAGATAAAGACTCGAGGATGCAGAGGAATAATATAAAACAGAAGGTGATTCTGATTAGGGTTCATAATGTAAGCAGGATAGGATTTGGGGGAAGTAAATTCACAGAAAACAATTCATTCTGAAGAAGTTATCGTAAAACCTATGGAATTTTTTTTGGCGGGTTTTTCAAATTACAAAAATAGTATATTTATTGTACTTCTTTTAATTTTGTTTTATGGATAAAGATATATTTCTTACGAAAATATTTATATAAAGACACGAATCCTGGACAGCCACGTGGCCACACCGTTATTATTATTGATATAATTTTATTATAAAATAAATTCAAATATTATATTTGTAAATTTAACATTTATTAAAATTATATGTAATTTTTTTAATTAATTTATTAATTAACATTTATTAATTTATTAAAATTAATATGTTTTTTTTAAATGATTAATATAATTTTTAATTATTTATTTTTAGAATAGGTAATGAATATTAATGGTAAAAAAAGTGTAGTTCAGTTGGTATTAGTAGCAAGTTATGATCGATAATTTATGAATTTGAGACATATTAGAAGTAGAAATAATAGTACCTGACCTGATTTGAAATTAACAAGTTAGGATTGGAAATAAAC
Organism: Marsdenia floribunda; assembly: GCA_035583425.1. NCBI lineage: Eukaryota > Viridiplantae > Streptophyta > Magnoliopsida > Gentianales > Apocynaceae > Marsdenia > Marsdenia floribunda. The sequence continues at coordinate 11,110,182 of JAXGGT010000169.1, read as the reverse complement.
ATATTTGAATTAGAGCGACCCATTTAACATTTAATAATATTATAAATGAGGTTAAATAATGAATTTAAATTTTAATATTTTATATATAATTAAATTAAATAATATTAATATTTTTATAAGTTAAATAGGTTTTAGTTGGTTAATATCAAGTTAGTGTGTTTGAATTATGTATGAGTTATAATCAGATTGACTAATATAATATGATTAATTTTTGTGTCGGATTAGAGTTTATAAGTTAAGTACAATAATTTTAATTCAACTCGATACAATTACACAAATTGAGTATAATTGTTATCCAATTAGAAGCGAAAGTAATTCAAAATAAAAAAAAAAAAAGAAGGACAAGTGAAAAAATAAAAATATAAAAATAAAAATAAAAAGTAAAAACGGTGGAAAAGAAGGAAATTTTTTCGGTTTAGTCCCTTAATTATTTATATTTTTTCGAGTTGGTCATATAACTTTAATTTTATCCAAAATGATCCTTTATCTATTTTCTATATTTTTTAAATTGGTCCTCTTAACCAAAATTGACTAAAATTTGATCACTTTACTGGTATATCCATTAAATTAAAAGAGAATTTTGATCATTTTATGTTAGAAAAAAAGAAAAAATGGAATAGATATATTAAATTTATGCACATCTCTTTCCCTTTTATTGAAAAAAGTGACTATCTTGGCTAAAATATTATATTTCTTTCTTTTTTTTATAACATAAAATGATCAAAATACTCTTTTAATTTAATGAATATGCCAATGAAGTGATCAAATTTTGAATAGTTTTGATTGGAAGGACCAATGTGAGAAAAGATCAATTTGAATAAAATTAAAATTATAAGACCAATTCGAAAAAATATAAATAGTTAAAGGACTAAAACAGAAAAATTTCCAAAGAATTAATTAATTAAACATGGGTTTGATTTTTGACATTAAATCATAGTATGCATAAACGAAGGGTGCGCGTCCAGATAATGGTACTGTGTCTGTGTAGTAGTTTGTCGGGAAGAAAGAACCTCGGCGGCTCCAAGAGGCATAGCTAACTTGGACTTCCTTTCTCACTCCCCACAGCTATGGAAACCGTATCCACTTTGCTCTGCTCAAAGATAACACCTTTCCGTTCTGGGCTTGCCCGTAATAGCTCAATTTTCTCGTTCAGACCTTCTAGCAAACACTTCGAGAGCAAATTATGTGTAAAGAACCCAACGAACCATTTCAAGTTCCCAGTACTACTCACTGCTTCCAATAATCCCAGCATTTCTAATCTTACGCCGAGGGGCATTGGTAGGTTGTCTCTTGACTGCTCTTTGCATTCAAATGTTGAAACTAGCAGAGACTCGGATAACCCTTTGGTAAAATCCCTCAAGAACTTTTCTTGGGAGTCCCTGAGATCGGCCCTTTTGAAGTTAACTCCACTTGATATATTCAAATTGTCCTTGGTATTTGCTGTTGCAATTGTAGCATCAAAATGGACTCTGAATGTTGTGTTGAGTCCCTTCGTTTGGATGTATTTTAGTTGGACATGGTTGTTTTGGCCTTGGGTATTGGCAATTAGTATGGCTGTTTATGGGTTTTACTGTTTTAGGAAGCATTTACGAGGGGATGCCAATTCATTTGAGCAGCTTGCAATTGTTACTGCAACTTTTACTTGGCTGACATTAGTCCCACCGGCTCATTTCAATGGTTTCCTTGAAGGATGGCCTTTCGTGTTCTTCTTTGTTTACCATTATTTCTTCTTCTTCAATGTTAGTGTGCGAAAACGGTTATATGGTGATGTCTATCCCAGAGAACATGACCCCAAGTGGGATATTACCCTGCCCAATTGGCATAAGCTTCTGTTTTGTGCTGGGGTGATGATTGCCCATTGGCTTGCTGCATTTGAGGGGCCAGAACTTCATCTCATTACCGGTGGTTGGGGCAGTGCAGGCATCTGGATATTAATCATGTTGACGTTGTTCATGCAATACCATTCCACATTGTATTTGGCCAAGTATTCGGAGAAGGTGGTGGTTCCTACTGCTGTTGTGCACTTTGGTCCATACCGTTTTGTCCGCCATCCAATTTATGCCTCCACGATGCTTTTATTTGTAACTTACTTTCTTGCGCTTAGAGCGCCCTTAAGTGTGTTCTTCATCGTCGCTGTCTGCTTAATGTATTATGGTCAAAAGGCAAGAGCAGAAGAGGCTGTGATGTTAGATACTTTTGGGGAGAAATATACCGAGTACACGGAAAAGGTCAAGTACAGGCTTATCCCCTTTCTTTACTAGTTCTCTAAAACTATGTTATGATCAACAATCAGAAGAAGGAAAATTTTGTCAGACGAGAATTTAATTCTTGATTTTCCTGGAGCCTCTTTCATTTGCACTACACGTTCTGGAATGCTTAATGGATAGTACTTGATTGGATTGGCATAGGTATCATTTATCTACAGACATTTCTTCATATAGCTTGTCTATGTTGTATGTGGTCCTTTAGTATGTAGTTGGAGCATTCCAATGGGAGATTGGGAACATTTTCTCTGATGTAACTATTGTTGCCATTTTGTACGGATGTTAGATAACTTATTTTTAAGTTCTCAAACTTTTGATTGTTAGAAAAAGCTTTGGAGTATGATAACTTGCATAAACTACTATTGGATGGGGCAATAAACTTTCTTGTGCCAGAATAGTTAGTTTGAGAAACTGACATCTTTAATTAAATAAAAGTGACAATACAAGTCATTTCTCTCTCTATTGAACATTTGCATTGGTTTTAAGTTTATAGGAATCAGTAACTCCGGTGGTTTTTTTAAGACATCAGGCACTTATATAATGAGGGATTTTTTAGTTTTCTAAAATAGTGCTAATTATGCCTCAAGTATACATATCAAATTCTTTTAGACCAAGTAATGGGCAAAGACTAACATTATTTGAAGGTTTTCTTAGTATTCTTTCTCTGACAGAACAGTTACTATGTCATAACCATGTAGCTCAGTGTTGTCCATACCAGCGCTTTACAAAGATACATATCTTGGTTATAACATGATGAAGAATTGTTCCATCATCCTTTTTAAAGCTTAGAAGTGTTGGCTGTGGCTTAACCTTAACTGGCTCCTTCCTGTAATAACTGGCCCAGAAAATTGTATCCCAGTGTTAAAAGCTGTCAAATTGTGTTGAACATTCAGCTATGCTTGCCACTGAACTTGTTTCATGATTGTGATAACATTCTTCCCCTCTTGTTGGATTGTTAAAAGTACAATTTCTGCATCACCAGAGAGGTTTATCTTACTCAGAAACTATATGCATTATAATTCTTTCTTAAGTAGCTATTATTTACTGAAAAGCTTCTCTTGTATTGCACTGAGGTGGAAATGAGTAGTTGCTTCCCCAGTTACATGGTTGGCTAAACTCAGGCGCTGTGTTTCCTGCACTCTATTTGGTTTTATCCGTATATTTACATGACCATCAACAACTAATAAATTTCAGTCTACCTGAATGTTTGCTAATTATTAATTGTTAAAAGAGTTCTTGATTGTGGTATATTAATGCATTCTTGTTCATTAATGATAAAATAAGCTCGCGTATGTGTCCGCTCTGGAGGGTTAACAAATACTGAATTTGCCAGGTGATATTACTTCCCTTTTGTGAAATACCTTCCCTGTTTTGGAAATTTTATATGCCCTGGTTTTAAATTCGAGGATCTTTCCATGTTAAATTAAAAAATAAATTAAATAATTGACACCCTGGTACTCTGCAGGGTATGTTCCTTGGACTATTTCTGTTCTATGTTACCATGTGAGAGTATTGCAGAAGATCCTGACCCAATTTTACTTTTCCTTTCCTAATTGATTCTAATAAAGACATGGTACACTAAAATGTAAAGTTTCTTGGATCAAGCAAGCTGTTTCAATAACATTTGGAAAGTTGGGGAAGTAGGTGGTTACATATAGGTCTCATCTCCTTCGGGATTTTTATTTTGAAGGACATTATTTCATCTTTGGCCTTACAAGAACATATGATTGTATTTCATTTTGTTTTGTTTTAAAAGAAGTGATGATGGAAAAGATTCAGTACATACTCTGTCATCAAGTTTGCTATGTCATACATTCTAGTGTTGTTTTGAAGAATATTTCTTAGAGTGATGTGATGGTGTATTACCAGCACGGTTGAAGCCAATACTTCTTTGGAAACAAACAGGTAATTTGATTAAATATTGAGTATTGTGACTTCGAAGTATGACATCGGACCTCACTTTTTCAGATGAACTATAAGTTTGTTGCTGCTTTCTCTGATATTAATTTTGCATCATCAAATTATGCCTTCAACAAGGGTAGGATTTGGATTATAATTTTTTATTGTGCTTTGTGCAAGATAATTTTCTAACACCTTGTTTCATTTGGATTCCTGATATATCAGATGCTATAAAAAAATAGTTTCTATGCTCTGATTATCTGATTTTGTTTGAAGAAATTCAGCTTGAGGTATGTTGGGAACATTAATTGGGATAATCTACATGAGCATATGGTAATATTCCAAAAGAAAATCATAAATGTTGAGAACTGATTGTCTGGTAAAAATTGCAGCTTCTATTCTAAATCATAAAATGTGCTCTGAACAAAAGATTCCCATGAGTTTTCTGAAAAAGAGAAACATTTCTGGTGTAGAAAATATGTTAGGTACTCCTCTTTGGTTGGTGTAAGAGAGAATAATTGGCAAGTTTAAATCATTGTTATGATGTTCCTTCAGTTTAAGTATCTTAATCACCCTACACTTATTATCCTTTTCCCAAAGTTATGATACAGTAGAAGATGGCTGAATATAGATATACATGTATTTGATTGTCCAGCTATAGGAGATATTTTAGCTCTCAACATCTCCATTCAAATCCTATGCTGCTGACAGTTAAGAGAGAAAAAGGTGTCATTGCTATTAGTCCACGTATGTTAAATCTCCAACTTGAAGGTCAACTTCATAGAGCGTTAAACTTTGAAAAAAAAAAAAAAACTGATAACTTCCATTGACATGGAATGGATAAGGTTCTGCTTTAAAGAAATTGATGAAACTGTGAAAGGGAATCCTGTAATTAACCCTCAACTCAATTGGACAGATTTCCTTTGGATTAACATGACTTTTCTCTTTCTTTATATGCTTTTGTTGTTGTCATGTATGATATTATATAATGAAAGGGATTAGTCATAAAACATGGTAGTGAGAGGGACTGTTGTGTGATTTTCATTTTACTTGCCCAGTATTGTGATGAAGAATTTGTTGCATAAAAGAGAAAAAAAGGAAAAAAAGGTGGAATCTTTTATGATATTGTATGTTCATACACAAATTGCACAAAAGAAGTGCTTTGTTGGGGCTCTAGCTATAGACAGTCACCTCCATCCACAAGAGTTTTTCTATAGGAGGCGTGGGTAAATGAAAGATCTCCCAGCTTTAGGACAAAACACACACACTCACACAGTTTGACGTGAATGGTAACAAAGGGTGGACATAGCGTGTACAATTTGGAAAAACAAAAAAAGAGGAAAAAGAAGAAAAAGCTGATTCTCATGTTCTTACCGTTACAGGAGATATGGTTATGCTTTACTGTATGTTCAAAGTGAAGTCTATAGTCTCCATCACTAGCTGGTTTTTAGTCTACAAAATTGTGCTGTTTCAAGTCTCAACGTGGCAAACTTTGGTGCACAACTCTTACTCAACCACGTGAATTGCATCTGCATCTATGCAATTTAACAGTTTACAAAAGAACTGATCGAGCTAGAACAAGTATCAAAGTGAAATAGTGGGTGGTGGGGGGGTTGGGGGGAGGGTGATAGCTACTTCATCTTCCTCATAAACCACACACATTTGATCTTTAAAACATTTTTACTGCAAAAGAAAAAGATAATGAAACAAAGTGTTGTTTCTGAAGCACTGAATTTTTCACACAGGGAAAGGACAAATAATATTGTTCTTGATATTTTGCTATACATTCGTGTCTTTTATTGGCTAATATGCTCATATACATGACCCCTCTCTCTCTCTCTCTCTCTCTCCCCCTCTCCCCTACAGCTTTAGGGTTGCAAAAGTTTGTATGCAATAACTGCATTCTCCCGTACAAGGGGTATGGGCATCCCCACCATTCCCCCATGCTACTGAAACGGACATTTAGGCAAACAAAAGGAGAGCTTGAGAATACACAGAGGTGAGAGAGAGAGAGAGAGAGTATCTTTCTTTGCACAAATGTTACAAACAGGAAAAAAGAAAAGAAAAAAGGAACTGAATTGGGTGCACGCTTTAGTCCCCCACTTGTTTTTGGAATAATGGCTAACTTTTGGATTTGGAAGTCAACCCCAGCTGGTTAAGATTCTGTGAAGTTAAAATGGAAAAATTAGGTCTTCTTCTTCTCCGTCTTCCTCCGAAGAACCCTAATTGGCAAACCTTGTTTTGGTACCGGAAATGGACCGTATTGAATCCCTTCATTGCCTCCAATCACTTCCCATCTGAATCCGAATTAATATGTCAACAACATAAGAATCAATTTCTTATAATAAAAGATCAAAAACCATTACTATAGTGCCATATATATTTTTTGGGTCCCCATCTTCTATATACATATGTATGGTCTTTCTTGTTCATCATCATCCTCCTAATGACTTCACATGCATCAAATCCCAAAACCGGTGATCCCTAATTACTTTCAACTTATCCATTCTTCTTACAACCAATTAAAGAAGTGGAAAAGATTGATCAGACAACTGACATATGTAAGACAGACAGATATATGCATGTTTGATCATCATCCACGACAACATATATTGTCTCTGGTAATTGAATTACAACTGCCAAAATCTGGATTAACCAAAATCCCACATTGTGAGAACATGGATAAAGATATACATATATATATACATAAAATTCTAGTCATCGGTATATTTTAGGACACCAAACAACCACATGCACCAGTGACGGATGAATGGATGGATTCTAAAACAAGTGTGACCATGAGAAGGCAAATGGAAATTTGGCGAACTCCATGAACGTGACATGTGAAAAAAAAAAATCATATATATATATATATATATATGCATTAAAATACAATAGTCTTTCAAATTAGTGAAGTGATTTTATTTTTAGAGGCTATATATAAATTTATTATTATTATTATTATTTTAGTTAAAAGGAGAGGACGAACAAAGCCTGTTGTGGCCACCCAACTAAAGAATCCTCCCGCCATAAAATGTTCCAGTTGATTGGATCAAATAACTCGAAGCTCGGACAAATCACCACATGACGCACTAGCTGTCCAAACGCTTCGAGGCTATATATTAATTACCATATCCCAAGAATATTCATGCATTACGGGGGGCCACAAGGAAGAAGGTTTTCCGACAAACTAGATATTCAGAATTCCTCTTCACCGTAGATATGTGGTGGCAATGGCAAGAAAATGTGGATTTCCATGAAAGTAAAATCAGTGAAGATGATATATACATACATACAACATATATATATATATATATATATGTATGTATGTATATTCCCTAGCAAGTAGCTAGATCGATAGATCGAGCTACCTTAGTTTTGGCTACTCATATATTTCCTCACAGCCTCACAAGTCTGATCAGTCAGTGTAAGCTATAGCTAAGCTGCTGTAGTCACCACAAGTGCTTCCACACACACACACACAAACAAAGAAATAAAATATTAATAATCCGTCGGTCCAAATAACAAATTAAATGAATTACAATAAAATATTTAATAATAATAATAACTTATTCTTTTATGGTTTGATTAGACTTGATTTTCTAATTAAAATTAGATTATTTAGAATTTAAAATAATTATTGAAAAAAAAAATAAAGACAAATTTAAACTTGGGATGGTGCATGCATGACACCTGGAATTTTTTTTTTGTCTTCATATATATATATATGTATATATTTCCCTTAGTTTTTGGATCATCATCAGTCGAGGATCATATTATTCTTAATTCCTATGGTCCTTCACTGGAAAAGGATAAAATTCTATAAAAGATTTAATTAGGACCACTACCCGTGCTCGAGGAGGAATATATATATATAGAGAGAGAGAGAGAGAGAGGGGTCTACTTGTCTAGCTAGAGACCAACCTAAACCTAGAAGAATATGAAGCATTTCAAGAATTAATATTATATATGGCATAATGATATATATATACACAAGAATATATATATATATATATATAAACACACACGTACATTTACGTTATGATGATAATAGTGGGGGTGGGGGGGGGGAGAAGGTATAGAGAGTTAGAACCTGTAAGTGGTGGTGAGGTGGTGAAGGATGATAAGCATTTCAAGCTTGGCTAACTCACTCCCAGGACACGAGTGCACTCCATTTCCAAAAGGCATGTACGTGTTAGGTCTTGGAGGCACCTGCAAACATCATGGTTATCATCATCAAACACCATTACGAAGTTCTCTTCTTAATTACTTATAAACACACACACACGCGCGCGCATATATATATATAATTTTCTTGTTTGGGAATGGGGCACTACAATCTTTTTCTGTGTACCAAACCTTGCTAGCTATACTTACATATATTGTTAATTTGCTCATATAGAGAAAAAAAAAAGAGAAGGGAAAAAAAAGGTGCATTTCTATATACATACCCTACAATAATGGCTCACGTGATTTGATACCCTTTGGAAGATATCAAAAGATCCACCAATTGTCAAAAACAAGTAAAAAGAAGATTCACATAAATTTTGAGAAAAGGACAGTGCCAAGAGATAATCTAAACATCGACAACCTTATATTTCTGCCACGCGTGGTGTAAGAATATGTATACCTCGAATCTTGAGGGATCGAACTTATCAGGCTGAGGATAGAAATCTGCAGAATGATGAATGCTTCTGAATAAAGGAAGAACTTTCCAACCTTTGGGGATGAAATAACCTCCAAACTCCACGTCCTCCACTGCTTCTCTGAACGTGAAGGAAAGAATGCTTGCACTTCTTAGCGTTTCTTGAATTACTCTGCTCGTTAATGGCATTCTTTTTGTGTCTTCCCATGTTAGCCCCCGATTCTTTTCCAATATTCTCTCTCTTTCAATTCCTTCTTGTTCTCTCTGTAATTATTATTATTATCAATTTCAATTTCAATTTTTTTTTTTTTTGGCCTTTAGAGTTAAAATAATAATAATAATAAATAAATTGGAGAGAGAGAATTAATTACTGCCACAGCTCGAATAACATCAGGGCAGTCATGCAAGTACTTGAGAACCCACGTAAGGACACTGGCAGTGGTATCATGAGCTGCAAATATGACTCCAATTATATTATCTTCTATTTGAGAATCACTGAGGTGATGATGATGATTCAGCTCCTCATCTTTAGCTCTCAACAAAATTCCCAGCAATCCCCCGCCATGTTCTCCACTTTCTCTTCTCTTCTGTATTAACTTCCTCAATGTCTCAGTTAAAAGCTTCCTTGCCTGCACACACAATAGCATAAATCTTTATTTAAAGGAGAATGTAAAGTGGGTTCCAAACTAAAAAATTTTCACCCCTCTCTGGTAAAAGGGTTGTGTTGATTCAGAATATCAGAATAGGTTCTATTCCCACTGTTTTATTGAATAGGTTTGAGTTTTGAGTAGTTACCGACCTTTATAGATTTGTGAAATAAGGTTCCTGGAAGATCCAAGGGCATTGAATTGTAACCTTTCTCCAGGCACACATACAGATGTTTCATCGTGTGGACTTCTAGCTCTGAAGTCATGTCGCCGAAGATCGAATGTATGGCGACGTCGAAAGCATACTAAAATATATATATGTATATAATTAAGACCCCAAAAAGAATTAATTAAGGAAATTGCATACTAATATATATATATATATATATATATACATACCTTCTTCATCTCGAGCAGAGTGTTGATTGTATTATTTTCCCAGGTTGGAAGTAAATCAAGAACAATAGTTTCAATCTGTGGAACTGAATATTTGATGACTGAAGGCAAAAAAGAAGCCTGAACCAATTTCTTGAGCAAAGAATGATAAGGTCCTTGATGGAAGAATAGAGCCTCGGGTCCAATCAACTTCTCTTTGCTGGGTGGATATGTTGGCTTGAAGAGATGGGCATGACTCACTAGAACAGCTTTTGCAGCTTCTGGACTTGAGATCATCACACATGGACAACCAAGTATGTGTGTTTTGAATATGTCTCCATATCTGAATTTATATTTGTATATGTGTATATATATACATCAAGAAACGGACCAACAAAAATGAAAAAAAAAAAAGATGCAGGAACTAGAAAAGATTAATGCATGGCATGGAACCTACCGTTTTTGCCTGCTGGAGAAGAAGAAATTGGGATTCTCGGTGTAGTGTTTGATGGTTTCTCCTATATAAGGCCAACCCATTGAGCCAGGAGGTAGACGGAGTTTGTGTTTGTGGTTACGACGCCAATATTGCAGGTGAAGGAAGAAGAGCAGCAGAACCGACGAAGCTAGTAGAAGAAGAGCAAACATGGCAATAGAAGCAGAAGAAGGCCGAGGCCAAGGCGGCGACGGCGAGAGTAGGAATTGCAATTGCATGGTATATATAGAGGTGGCAGTGGCTCAGTCGGACAGGTAGGACACTACCAATAAATGGTAAGAGTCTTGGTAGGCGATACCCCGCATTTATACTGCTAGCTTAGATGTTTCCAGGACACATGTCAACACCCAAACAACTATACAGTATTTATTCCTCCCTTTAATTTTATATATATATATATATATATATTTTACCAAAAAATTACACATTGAAGAAATTCTTTGTAAAATAATTAAATGTTGTGAATTAGATTCTCACATTATTCGCTTAGAAGATTTATGAGCAATCATTAAGTAGGGACTTGAAGTCTTTTATTCTATGACTCGTTTTAAACCTGTGAGACACACCTGAAGTGTGTCAAAGCAAATAATATTATTGAACTGTTTATAACGATATTCACGTATAGGAGGACGTGTTGTGAAATGAATTCCCACATTGTTTATCTAAGAGATCTTTGAGCGGTTATTAAGCAAATTAAGGTCTCAAATTTTTTACTCAATAATGCATTTTAAACTCGTGAGATGTATTAAAACGGATAATATTATTAAATCATTTATCATAGAGAGAGATTTATTATCATAATTTATATATTAATAATATAAAAAATATAATTATATTCAAATAATAATATAAAATATCATAAATTCAATGAGGTAGAAAAATTTCAAAACACAATTACGTTGCTGATCATCAAAATTGTTGAAAATCAGTCAAAAGAAAGTCAGATTTGGTCTCTCTGAGCAAAGCTCCATCCGATTAGACTTTGGGAGGTCATGAGACACAATCACCATGCAGATCGGTGCATCTGCAACATACGTCTTCTCTCTCTCTCTCCCTCTCATATATATATATATATATATTTTTTTTTTTTCCCTTCTATGTAGTCATCTTCTTCTCTCTAACAGCTTTTATATATACATATAGAGAGAGAGAGAGATGATTACAAGTACTTGTGAGTGCGTGCAATCTGCATATATATATATATATTATATTTATATGGATGTATGGATGTTTTTGTGTTATGTGATCAGTGTATCAAACAAAAACAAAAATAACGTGTTAAAAATCTGAGGTTGATGTGTTGCCACAACTCGGGCAAAAATCAATACATTATATAATATATATATATATACACACATATATATACATATGCCCTGCCACTCCGAATAAATGTTACTGCCTCGTCCTTGTTTTCTGCAATTCTTTGGGTTTGACCTTTGGGGCAATGTTTTGGATGCTTTGTTTTCATCCTCACTCAGCGACTTATCCTTACCAACTCTTTTTATGATACCCCTACAACAGAGAAAAGAAAGAAAAAAAAAAAAAAAATTGAAACTCTCTCAACTATTTGTCTTCATTATATATGTTATTAGAGATCGCGACTTGAATTTTGTTTGGCCTGATCCAAAAAATTTGTAATGCAATCTGTGTGGTGAAGAATTATTTTAGAACAAAAATTAGGGATTTGTGGGGGCGAGCTCCCACTGTACGGACCGAGTCGAGTTTTCAATCCATACATATATATATATTAGGGTTTTTGGTTTCTGTCGAATTTAAACTTCTTTGAAAAATTTTCAACTATAATGAATTTTTTCTCCTTTGCTTATAATTTTTCCCGGCTAAAATTTCTACGTAAAATTTGTGTATTCATCTTATTTTTCTTTCTTTTAATTTACGATTTCTTATCATTATCTTATCTAATTTCATAACATATCTATATCAATATATATATATATATATATATATTGAGTATGTGAAGTCTGATAGTTGCCAGGAACTCTTGACTGCCGATGAGGCGCGAAGGGCCTCGACGAGCTGGAGTCCGAGGGCGCTAGCGCCTCGGCGGGGGTCTCCTATTTGAAATAGTCATGTAACTTGTAAACCCTAATTGTGAATGAAATACTTCTAGTGCGGCCGTGGATGTAGGTCCGTTTGACCGAACCACGTAAATCTCTGTGTCTCTTTCAATTCCTGTTGTATACTTTCGTTCTTGTAATTGCTCGTGTGTGTGCGTTTCTATCCCCAACAATATATATATATATATATGTGTGTGTGTGTTAAATCATATGTAGTTTAAGTACCCATGGGTAATTAAAATATCAAATGATGGTATTATTATTATTTTGTCAAATCTTCAACTAATTAAATATTAAGTTTAGTTTGAGAATTGTACAAGGAAAAAAGGAAAATGATTTAGATTAATTATAAATCTAATAATTAACACTTATAGAGAAATTACTTGATAATGACTATCAATCTAGACCTAATTAGCTATACTTTTTCCATTTAGGGTCATGAATTAAAAAATAAACAAATCTTCTATTGAAAATATTTCGACAGATTATATCCACAGAATATATATATATATATATTATAAAAAGATAATATAATTGAATTTGTATTTATATACATCAATTCTACTTCTATCTGTTTCTGCCCTAAATCAATATATGATCATACTTATATTTCAAATGTGAAATTATCTGGTTCCTTTTTCTTCCTTGTAGGCCAATCCATATGCAAAGCAACAAGACAGGAAAGAAATTCAGACACACACACACACACACACACACACATATATATATATATATACTGATCATGTTTACTCAAGAAAGATACATATATAGTATACTATATATAGCATTATTAATGTAGTGAGATTTGGAATCAAACAAGTTGTAGAATTTATTATTATTATTACTATGTTTCGATCAAGATGATGTCTTGAAAACTGCAGAAGACACAGAGAGATTTGGATAAAAATCTGTTTTGAAAAGGATACAAAGAAGGAAAAAGGGTTTTCAAATTTTTGATAGCTACAAGTCATATATATATATATATAAGTGATCTTTATTCACAACAAGAAAAAGGTGTTTCATAAAATTTGAGATTCTCATGAACAATCCAAATCTAGAATTGGTTGGTAGTTTAACAACTTATATAAACTTCCTTCTAACCCTGGCCAAGTGCATTGATTTTGATTATTAACCTCTAGTTTTTTTTTTTTTTTTTTGAGAAGTAAAAGGCGAGGGGCGGAAGAAACGAGTTACCATCCCAACTAAGGAACCACCTCACCGTTATGGAATGTTCCATTCGCCAATCGGGATTAGGCTCTCCGGGCCCAACTAAGTCATTATAGCCCCACTAAGGTGACAAAGGGACCACTGCTCCTCCCACATGCGATTATTAACCTCTAGTTGTGTATCTGCTTCCTACAAACTATAATACAAAATATCTCTTCTTCAATTTTGTACAGTAAAATGTCCTTTTCTTTGACCTCTCTCTCCAAACACCGAGTATTTTTGAAAAAAAGAGTTCAATGGATTACGAAAAATATGGAATAAGATGGGATAAGTTAAGAAATTATCTAGTAAATGAGGGATAAAAATAATATATTTTATTAGTGTAATGATGATATTGTTATTTGAATTGTATATATATTTATATGTATATATTAAATTTTTTTTTTGTTACTTAGACAAATATGAACAATAGCGTAACATGTTAAGTAGTATCCAAACAAGTACATCTCATTTTCTTTCTTTTTTAGTTTGAGTAAAATTATAAAAAAAAAATTAGTCCATAAACAACCTTAAATTTGTAGATGAATGTGTTATTTTCTCCATAGGTGACAATTTAACAAGATCTAACAACGTACAATAATCAATAAATGGGCTAATAGCACAGATTCAAACTGAATAACTCTTATTCGGATACCATATTAAATTGAGTTAAATTATCATATACTCTAATAACTTACACTGATATAAAGATTAAATTTATCAATGTAATAATACACACAATAAAAAATTAAGCTTACTTTTGTAGTCCTTAGCCCCAAACCACCGTCCAAAACAGCATACCCATATGATTTATTCCAAACTTTCAACACCTACCCTGAGATCTAATTAAGATCATTTTTCCCCCTTCCAGAATCTTCATGATCAGCTCAGTCACGACCGGCGCCGCAATCCCGGAACGGCCCCGGCCTCTAAAAGCCACTACATACCCCACACAAAGTCGCCACAAAATCAATAACCACCGCCACCGCCACCCCCTCCATTCAATGAATAGCTAGGCGCCACGTACGTACCTCGCCGGCCACCTCCCTCAAATTCCGTATACCGCACCGTACACTTGTTGCGTGAACGCTTTCACATGAGCAGGTAGCTCTAGCTAGCTTAGCTAAGATCGCACTCAACAAGATCACGTAAACAGCTTCTTCCCATCAATGGAATATTTAAATTAAATATTAAAATTTAAAAAAAAAAAAAAAAAAAAAAAGGATGAGCCAGTTTGACACGAGGACTCTTCTAATTGGTCCACGTTCCTCTCCCATTCTCTCCTCGAGAAAGACGAAGAAAATCTCTGCTCCGCCTTTTCTTTTTTTTTTTTTTTTTTTTTTTTTTGCTTCTGAATATATATACCAGAGAAATTTCTCCTGGCATATTAGTTAAATTTCTTTCTTTAAAATCTTAGTTTGCTAAGAAATTTAGGGGTCGAATCTCTTTTTTCTTCTTGACTTGCCAAAAGGTGTAGAGATAATTTCATTCAGGTGTTTTACAGTTCAAAATATCTTCATACTATTAGACCTCTTTAAATAAATTAATTTGGATAAAAAAATCAAGAATACCACCATAAAAAAAAAAATATATATATATATATATATATACCTAAAATATAATACATATTGCCAATCAGAGAGGGACTGCAGGAGGGATTTCAAAGAAAGGGAAAAGATATTTTGTTTTTGGGGGTGTGAAGAGAATATGGGGCCATCAACAAACATGTGGCGCATGGTAGACCAGGGACAGTTTCATGGCGGGTGGGACCCGCGTTGCTTATCTCCATTCATCACCACGAGATTGATCTTCCATGCAGGTGGAAGATCTTCTTCTCGAACAGCTAGCTTGCTGGTTTAACTTTAATGGAAAAAGAGGTCTTTTTTATTTTTTATTTTTATTTTTGGGTGGGGGTAAATTGGGAAGATATATTAGTTAGAGGGAGTTATGAAGTTCACAAAAATATCAGACACAGCAGCCGAACCAAATTTAATCACATATAATATATATATATACATATCCATGCAAAGAGAGTTGGTAATTATAGTCAAATACTGCTACCAAGAACTGCTAATCATCAATGATTGCTAAGTAATAAAATGCAGATAATCAAGATCAAGACTAACAACTCTAAGATGTAAGTGAATTGATAATGTGCTCTCTTAACTTAAGTGAGATTGCGAGATTGAAATTGTACTCATGTAGGCAGACGTTAAAAAACTTGGGGTTAAAGTTTACCTTTTGCAAAGAACTTACTTGACTCGAGTAAGAATTAGTTTGAATGTAAATATAACTTAAATGTGTTGCCTATAATTAAGACTCATTCAAAACATCTCATGCACTAAGCAAAAAAGATCAAGACTAAGATTTTTTTTATTCTTTTTAATTATCGGTTTTGTATCAGAAAATAATATGCATGAATAATGAAAACTCTATGTCAAAAATGTTTCTTTTATGATCGATTAGAGATGTGTAGTGGTAGTTAGAATTAGTATGAATGTGAACATGATTTAAATGTGTCGCCTATAATTAAGACTCATTCAAAACATCTCATGCACTAAGCAAAAAAGATCAAGACTAAGACTTTTTTATTCTTTTTAATTA
>JAXGGT010000169.1:11072214-11084981 GCA_035583425.1 Marsdenia floribunda | reverse complement strand
TATTTTTTCTTTTTAATTTTCCTCTTTAATTTTGAACAAAAGGACAAAAATATCCCTCTAAAAAAGGCACGCGCAAGAGAAAGTTAATGGAATATTTAGATATTAATAGTCAAAGGATCACTTTGATTATTTAAAAAATTTTTAAGAGATTACTTTGGACAAAAATAAACGTGAAGAATCATAACTGATCAAAATATAAATTTAAGGGATTAAATTGGTGATTTATCCAAATATAATATTATATATATATATATATATGATATAATTAAGGCACCACACATGTTTGCATGTGGGCCTTCAAATGGTTATATTCTTTGAATCACATGACTTCCAACGTTCAAAAGGGCAGTGCAGAGAGGCCCCGCTTTTTCTCCCTTATTATGAAAAATATGCAATTTTTTTTTTTTTTTCTTTCTGTACATTTTTCTAAGTACATACCATGTGATGTGAACCAAACAGTCCCACATTTTTTATTTTTATTTTTATTTTTCTTTTTAACTGCTGACTATTTTTGACTCACCATTTTCCACACTCTCTTTGACCAATCAATGCCCCCCGTTCCTGTCACACTCCGTGTTTACACTTTAAACACACACACACAACATTTTCGGATTATGTGTTTGACGGTACTCATTAAAAATAATTATAAAAAATTAGTCGATTTAGTCTTTTAACTATTTTTATTAATTAATATAAATTTACAATTTTTTTTAATTTGTTAAGTCCTACATCTTTTTACAAGCAGTCTAGTAAGTTCTTTCGGCCAAAAATTTGAATTTTTTGACCAAAATTCATCACGTGCCGAGCACGTGATGATTTTTTAAGGGCAAAATCGTCTTCTTGAGTATTATAAAGCTGTGAACTACTAACTGCATGGTTTTATAAAGTTATTTTTTTTGTATAAATAGGACGATTAGACTAATGGGTCTTATAAAGTTGTTTTTTTGTATAAAGATGACGATTTTACAATTAGTTTAAATTCACAGCTTTATAATACTCAAGAAAACAATTTTACCCTTAAAAAATCATCACGTGCTCGGCACGTGATGAATTTTGGCCGAAAAATTCAAATTTTTGCCGGAAAGGACTTAATAGGCTGCTTGTAAAAATATGTAGGACTTAACAAGTTGAAAAAAAAAAAAAAGATTGTGAACTTATGCCAATTAATAAAAATAGTTAGAGGACTAAATCGGCCAATTTTTCAAATAATTATTCATTATATTAAAAAGGATTTTGAGTAAGTTTTTAATTTAATATAAGGAAAATTGATTATTTTAGTCTCTAAATTAATTTCGTTTGGACAAAGGGGTCCATGTTTTTTATTTTTTGATAAACGAATCTTTATTTCTTTTTTTATTTTGACAAATGGGTCTTTTTGACTAATTTTTATCCAAAAATACAATAAGAGAAGAGAGAAATTATGAGAAATTAAAAAATAAAATGAAATAATTATTTTCACAATATGTAGAATAATAGTAAATCAGATAAAAACTAATACATTTTTTCTAAATAAGATTGGTTAAAAGGATCTATTTGTCCCAAAAAAAAACAAAAAAAAAAAAAAAAACAGAATGGGATTCATTTATCAAAAAAAAAAAAAACTGGGACCTCTTTGTCCAAATAAAATTAGTATGAGGACTCAAATGACCAATTTTCCTTTAATACAACTAAGAAATGACTTATGAGTTTGATATTCATTATGAGTTTTATGTATGAATTAGAATGAACATCTGTTTTTGGAAATACTACCTAGACATAATTTGAATTAGTCGAA
The DNA here is from genome assembly GCA_035583425.1 of Marsdenia floribunda. NCBI lineage: Eukaryota > Viridiplantae > Streptophyta > Magnoliopsida > Gentianales > Apocynaceae > Marsdenia > Marsdenia floribunda. The sequence goes on along the minus strand of JAXGGT010000169.1, from coordinate 11,083,207 downwards.
AAAATGGCTCTCTATATCTAAAGGTCTTAAAAAAAAAAAATAATAATAATAATTCTTGAATTGATGATAAATATATTATATTTTATATCATATATCATTATATATTTTGGTAGGGTTAGAGTTATTATGAAAATTTGGTGAATTTGGTACTTAATATTCATGTCTTTGGTACGATCGGTCCTTCTTTTTTTTTTTTTTTTTTAATAGATCCCTACTGTATAATGAACATGTACTTTTAGTCCCTCTTTTCATAAAATTCATTATTTGAACAAGTCAATTATATGAAGAAAGGGACTTAAATACACTTGTCTATTATACATTATAGACTTATTAAATTAAAAAAAAAAAAAAAAAAAAAAAAGACCAACAATAATGAAAAGATTAAGGATCAAATTTACTAATTTACCCAATTATTACAATTCATATTTAAAAAAAAAAAAACAATTTTTTTTATACTTTAAATTATTTATTTTGATATATATATATATATATGTAAATATTTAAGTAAAAAGGAATAATTCATGGAAAAAGGGTTATAATAAAATATTATTATTATTATTGTTAATATATTCTTTAGTGGTCCTCATGAATGCTTCTCCTGGACCAGTCAAAGCCTCTGTTAATTCCCTCACGTGGTGGTTCAATTTTATTTTCCATTTCTTTCAATATAATAATAATAATAATACTTAATTTATATATATATAAAAATTTATTTATTTATTTAAATATTTATTATAAATATAAAATATGGTATTACTTACTAAATAGTTAATTAATTATAAATATTGTTTAAAAGGTATCTCTCTTTTTAACTCTTTTATCATTAAAATTTGTAGTTAGTTAGGAATCTTTTATGTTAGATTCTTCTTTCTTCCCCAATTAATGTTTTCTTAATTAGTTTGTCGAATCCATTTTTATTTTCTGTTCCCTTTATATTTGACTAAGTTTAATCAGTTGACCGATTTAATTAATAATTTTATAATTTTTTTATTAAAATTATATATATATATATATATATATATATTCAAAATTAGTTCAACCAGTAACCTAATTAGAATTTCGTCTTGACTTGTATTTGTGAATCTATGGTTCGATTATGAACTTAATTATTTGACATTATTCTTATTATATTAAAATCTATATTTATATTTGTATGATATATTTATGTGTACATGCATGGAGAAACTTCTCCTGACATATTGATCAGGTTTTTTTCCCTTAGACTCTTGGTTTGTCAAGAGTTCTAGGGTCGAATCTTCCCTTTCTCCTGACTTGCCAAGAGGTGTAGGGGTAATCTCTCACTCGGGTGTTCCATAGTTGGAGATATCTTCGCACTATTGGACCTCCCTAGTTGAATTAGTTTTGATCGGAAGGATTTGAGATACCACAGTAAAAAAAAAAAAAAAAGTGCACATGATATCACAAATTTTCACTAGATTAATAGGTGACCACGGAGGAGCAAGGCATGATCAGCTTTTGGAAAGCAGGATATATATATATGTGTGTGTGTGTGTATATAATGCTTGCAGTACTACAAATACAAACCCCAGGGAAACAGGAAAAAAAAAAAAAAAAAAAAATTAACCCATAGGATACGCTCCCCTCCTCCGCCCCCCCGACACTGAGCTGGTAACAAAGAGTTATTGATCAGCACAGAAAAGGGGGAAAAAAAAAAACAAAAAAAACTGAAAGAAAACAAAAACTTACAACTCATCAAGCACAGTGCTCATCGTCCTTCACCACATACACCACACACCACACCATTGCCATGACAGCTTTGTTTTTTCGTAAACTGTTTTTGCAAAATCAATATTATTGCATGGATGGATGGATGGATGGATGGCCATGGATGCACTATACCTTACCCCCCATGTCTTGGATAAAATTCCGAAAGTTATAAATTTCATTAATTACCACTGTATATATTTCTGGGGGTGGGGGAAATCCTGCTTATAGGTATGAGTATATATATTATGACACTAACAACTGTACTGTTCAAGGAGAAGAAGCTTTGTTATTTTTAGATAAGGTGTGAATAGTATTGTTATAGATAGATGACAACATATAACTTTTGACTTCTAATTACTGTGGAACTATAAAAATAGTTATCTAATGACATCAGTAACAATTCTATTTGAATAAAACTCTAAACATGTCATATCTTTGAATCCTATTAAGAATGCAAAATAAATAAAGAAATGAGTTTAATAAAATATATTCATGATATATATATATTTTGATATATATATTAATTTTGGCTTTGGATGCCTTTAATTAATTTTGATATATATATATATATATATATTAAAGAAAAGAAGAAGAAGAAGAAGAAGAAGGAAGTGTGCTGAGAGTTTCTGACAGAGGCATCTGCAGTGCTGAAAAATGGGCATCTTCTAGGTTTTACCAAAATGAGAAACCAGATATGGAAGTTACCTTAATTACCATATCTTTGGTTTATATATACACATATATTATAATACATATATATATATATATATAATATATGTTCATGATCAGTTTCTTGACCAATGACCACCGACCTCTTTTCCCCAAATATCATTGGATTAATTCAAAGACCCTTTTTCACATTTCCCATCTTTGATCATCTCTCTCTCTCTCTCTCAGTTCTTCCGAAACAATTCCTCGTGACTTTGCTCTTTCTTGTTGAAAGAGGAAAAAAAGGATAGCATAGCATATTGCATGGAATGGAACCCCATACTTGGAGCTCACCTTCCATAAAAAGCTGACGGATCTCCCAAAAGGAGGTCAAAGAACCAGAGAAAGCTAAAAGTAATATTTTAAAAATAGGTAGAAAAAATTTTTATACACATGTATGGATGGATAAACCCCGCCCCCCCACCCTCTCCTTGGTTCAGGGTAAAAGAATAGGTATTTATCTATATATATAACTAGAGAGAGAGAGAGAGAGAGATTTATATGTATGTGTGAATCTTGTAGTATACAGGCAAACAGGGCCTGACAGTTTTACGTAAGCATTAACATGTGATGCTACCACTGGTTAACGAGCACTCGTCAACACACAATTCAACTCTTCACTACTACTGTCTCTAATTTGCTATAAATAGATGTCATCTATCCCACCACTTAATTAGAACCCCCCCCCCCCCCCCCAAATCCCTGTCTCTATAGAGAGCCACCCACCCCCCAACCCCCAACCCGGGAATAGATAGTTAATTAGCTAAGGGGATATGGTCAGGAATATGGAGTATTACATGGATGATGAGAAGTGGAAACTGTCGTCAAAGGAAGATCTCAATACACATCCACAATATTCTTCTTGTTGTTCTTCTTCTTCGTCGTCGTCTCTTTCGAGAAGTATTTCACACAAGAGCTCCAACGGAAAGTCACCCCTTCTGAGGAGTTTCTCACAGAAAAATTCTTCTTCTTCTTCTTCTTCTTCGTTGAGGTTCCCGTCAGTACTTTCAAGAAGTTCTTCACAGAAATGCACCGCCGCAGCCGCTTCCTCAAAGTCTCCGACTTTGTCACGGAATTCGTCACACAAGGGCTCAAATTTCAGTCGGAAGTGCAGTAGCTTGGCGAAGGAACAGAGAGCAAAGTTCTACATTGTTAAACGTTGCATCACGATGCTGGTCTGCTGGAACAAGCATCGAGATTCTTGATCAGATACATAATTTTCAAGAATATATATATATACATATATATTATATTTCTTCTTAGCTCTATCTTCTCCGATCATCTTTGTACTTTTGAGTTTTGTGAGATCGATGGATCTTAATTGGGTTCATTGTTCTTCTTCTCTATACATGACCTAAAACAATTTTTCCTTTTACCATCCAAAAAAAAAAAAAAAAAAAGTACGTACGTAGATGAAATTATTCACAGTAAAAAAAAATGTAAAATCTTGAATGATCGATTCAAGAGAGAGAAAGAGTAAAACATCCAAAAGGGTTTTGCACATTGTAAGATGTAAAAATAATATAGTAGTACTAGTAGTAAGTAATTTGTGTAGATTTCAAAATTTCAATTCAAACTGCAAATCCACTGCCCCTTTATCCCATGTCACATGGTGTGTCGAATGAAATAGCTGTATGCCACCAGTGTTTTCTCTCTCCCCCTCTCTCTCTCTCTCTATATATATATATATTGTACCTCCAAATTTTTTTTTTCTCCCATTTTTTCTTTTATTATTATTAGGGCATATGCTGCAACAAGCATTTATGATCTATCTTGGTTAAAAAAGATTCCTTACAACAGGTAGTTGGAAATATCAATCATATGATCAACTCATAAAAACTACTATACTAATAATAATAATTAATTATCTTATCGTAAATGTACAACATTGAAAAGGGGCAGACCACATACACTATATATATAGGGATCTTCAAACACACAATACCACCGCCCGCAACATTATTTGATGGCCAAAACAAATCTCCTCCCCCCCCCCCCCCCTTTCCCATATAGTTTTTTGTAGTGATACTTCTTCCTCCTTCCAAAATATCCTCTCTCCTCTTTGAATGTCTTTTTTTTAAACTTAATAATCTTATCGACTAATTCGTGAAAGATTTATGAGTGTCGATCTCTAAGAGTACTACAAATATGACTGAAATTTGACACAAGGCTGTCTTTGGTGATATTTAAACCCAAATCTTCCATTTGACAAGACCGGTGGAGACACCTAAACAAAGAAAGCTACACTACTAAACTACCACCTTACTCTCTTTGAATCTCTTGTCATTAGACTAAACATACGTTTTATTGAAAACACCTATATTTTGATAAATTTCATCAACTGCAGATGATTATTGACAAGTAAAAGAGATATCTATTATACATATATTTTGATTGTCATGATACAAGCCTACACTATGACTATATTTGGCCGTACTTAAGGTCAATTACTTGACATCATCTTCGTTGTACTAATAGAAATATTTCAAGTTGATAATGAGTATTTAAGTAAATTCCTATATTTCATAACATATTCATATATATTTGCTATGTAAGACAAGTTATTACATTGATAGTACGGAACATGTTTCAATCATCCTCGTTGTACTAATAAAAATATTTCAAGTTGATAATGAGTATTTAAGTTAATTCCTATATTTCATAACATATTCATATATACTTACGATATAAGACGAGTTATTACATTGATAGTACGGAACATGTTTCAATTGACTGAAATTAGGGTTTCAGATATAATTTTTAAAATAGATATCGTCTCAATAAAAAGGATATACTAATCTTTCTTTAACCAGGAAAACTGAGTTCATCATAAAGCAAATTAAGCAGCATACACACACTATAGTAAAACTTATGAACTCTAGAAAGTAGTGGGGGAAAAAAAAAAAAAGGAAGGAGAAGATCTAACCAGAGGAAAATTTATATATCAGAGACACATTCTGAAGACAAGACATGTAAGAAAGACATATAGATGTACGCTCTGCTTTGTCCTGAACAATGTGGACAGCTTTCTGGAAAAATTATAAGTCAATAATGAAGGAAACAAATTCACTGCAGGAGAATGATCATCAATGGTAGAAATTATTAATCTAGTATGGCTAGATGCTTTATTTATTTATTCATTTTTTTTACCATAAATTTTGTTTTACCCAACAATATATATATATGTATATCTATATATATATATTTCAGGTGTATTCACAATTATTAATGAATGAAATATATATATATATAGATATAATTCATGACAACGGCTAGTTTTAAATTTTGCGGATCAAATTCAATAAGCATCCATATCTCACGAAGAATAGGATATATATATCCAGATATGGACTTTGATACACTTGAACCAAATCAAGGTGACAAGCCACACCATAATGTGTTTCGATATTATCTATCTATCTATCTATCTATACAAATATATATATATAGATATAGATATGTATGTATATATATGTATAAGTTATTAAATCAGCCAATTTTAGACATTATGTGATCACAGATGATTTTTTTGTGAACCAACCATCCAAAACGTGGTAGTTGATGTCCTCTTGCCTAACAATTTTCTTTTCATTTTTCTTTTTTTTTTTTTTTTTTTTTGTCAATGATTGGAATAAATGGGTGCCCATCAAGATAAGTTAATTGAAGCAAGTTAAGAAAAATGAGTAGGGATTTAATACCAAATGGGTGCCCATGAGGACATTATACATATATGACACTAGCTTGACGTGAATCCATTATCAGCCGGAAAGCCTTTATTTTTAATCCATATATATATATACACACATACTAGACGTAGTCGGCCCTCCCTGATGTGTAGGATATGGACCTTAATTGCTTGGTGCCTGGGGTATGGAGAAACATGACCCAAACCATCATCCATGCCATCCCTTTGGCATAGAAGCCCTTCGTTTATAAACAGAAAATTTATCCAAGTGGAAGTTAAGACACGCCTCCCCATATATAGATGATGGGAGAGTTCTCTCTTTTGTCGGAGTCAAACATTACTCGATTCTAAATTAGTTGAGCTATTCGAAATTGAAAAAAAATAAAAAATAAAAAAATAAAAACTTTATTTCATTTCATCCCGGGAAAGGTAAAAGACAAAGCCAGAATCTGGGAAACAATATTACAAAACTTGCCTACAAAATTCAGATCAAACCAGTCTTGCACTCAGTAGCTAATTTTGTTCTTGATTCGCCTAGCTATATATATATGTTCTTTTTTATGCAGATTGAGAGAATAAACGAAATAAATGTTAATTAATATAAGTTATGCAAAAAAAAAAAAAGGATGCAGCAGCAGCTTAATTATTCTGAAGTGAAAAATGGAAGTCAGCACTTGGGAAGATCAGATGGTGGTGGAGGCAGCTTCTGATTTGGGAGCTTTCCATCCAAGACTATCCATGCCATCTTCAATCCCCAGCTCAGATGAATTTCAATATGGCAATGCATAAACCAAACACCTGACCATATATATATATAGACAGATATATATATAAATATTTGTTATGAGACTAATTCAGAGATATATTTACGTTCATTCATATATTTCATCACATATGTTAATTAACTTACCAGGGTTGTCTGCACGGAATCGAATGGCAACCCATCCACCAGATGGTATCGCAACCGTGTTTCTTTCCACGGGATCAACGAGGTTGTAGTTGGAAGGATCAGTTTTAGGGTTAAAATTTCCAAATCCCTGTCCTACCACAAAGAAGTTGTGTCCATGAAGATGGAGAGGATGGCTTTCAGCTCCAAGAATGCTTGTGTCCTGCAAAACTAGTTCAACCGTGGTGTTGAATGGGAGAACCACAAGTTTGGTGCCATTGGCTACCTTGGTGTTGTTTGGAGGGGTGCCTGTGTAGTTGAACGGCCTAAGAGGGAATCTTGGAAAATCAGTAGTGAACACGCTGCTGCCAGCATTGGATTTCTTGTTGAAGAAGTAGGATTGAAGAAGTGCTGTGGTGGGGAGTATGAAAGATATATTGTTAACTGAGGCTGCAAATTTTGTGCCATTTGGCCCTTGACATGTCTGATTTTTTGGGCACGGGTTGCTTCCTAGGCCAACAGTGAAGAAAAAGTTCTTGTCAACTGTTTTAGGTACGTTAGCAGGGAACTGAGCACTGGCCAAACTTCGGAACTGATTGCTAAAATTAGCAGCAAAGGAAGTTGCATTTATAGGAGGGAGGTTTGGGAAAGGGAGGCCTTTGATTGAAGAAGTGATGTTGGATGAGGATACATTATTAATATTATTAGTATCATGATAGTACTCAAGAATTCCAGCAACGGTGGAGTTGTCGAAGGTTCCCTGGCCAGTGAAATACGGTCTGGCAGCCATAACAAAGGTAGAAATATTGTTCTTCAGGTGGTTTTTTGTGTGGAGGAGTACGTTGGTGGTCTGTCCTGGTGTGATCAAGACAATATCTGTTTTAAATGGCTTGACATAAACTGCATCAGCTTCAACGACGGTAAGGGAATGATTTGCAATGCTGAAAAATAGGTCGTCATTGAGTGCAGCATTGATCAAACGGAGCAGATATGTTTTCCCAGGCTTCACTTTCAGCTTGAATGTTTCTGCAGACAGCAAAAATATTCTGTAAAACCTTCTCGATCGGTTAGTCACACGTTAAAGATTAAGTGGTATGGAATTTGGAAAACCATTTTAATTGAAATGTCACGGTCCACGTACGAGCCTGTGACATTGGGTTATTGTAAGAAAACCTTCCTACCTTTGTTAGAACAATTGTACAATGGTCCTGGGAATCCATTGATGGTGTATGCATCAGAGACATTTGGTCCACCTCCAGTCTGAAGGGCTTGGTTGATGACAGCCTCCGTGTCCGCATTCCACCACTCGCCTGCAAATTCCAGGCATAAAGAATATTAATTTGTTCAAACGTTCTTGAAACTAATTTCTCACAGGAGGGGGTCAAGGAGAGAGAATTTCCTTTTTCTGTTAGTAATTAGCTAGCTAGATAGGTACCGAATATGATGGGGACTTCCTTGCTTGGTTTACCAAATGGATAAGGCACATTTTTCTTTGGTAGGATGATAAAGGGTCCATATACTGTGGCTCTGAGCCATGAAACGTGAGCATGATACCAGAGAGTCCCTCTCTGACCAGTAATGGTGAAGTTGTGAACATAGCTCTGGCCAGTTTGAATTGGACACTGAGTAATATAAGCCGGCCCGTCTGCCCATCCACTCCTTAGTTGCCTGATTCCATGCCTGCGATAATTAACGAATCGAATTCAATTAATTAATAATGTATCATGGTTTTAAAACCAAAAAAAAAAAAAAAAAAAAAAGTTTATTGGCAGCAGTAGAGAAATTACATACATACCAATGAATGCTGACATTGTTAGAAACATGGTTAACAATCTTGATTAGAACTCTGTCACCCTCTCTGGCAGTGATACGAGGACCAGGGTACTTGCCATTTATGGTAATTACGGTCTTTGTCTGGCACAGTCTAGTAACGTTCTGCAACCTTATCTGCACCAGGAAAGGAAATCAAGTCATCATCATTCTGAATCTTTAAAACAAAAAAGAAAAATAGAAATGTTGAGACACATACGTCAAACTTGTAATGTCGAACAATGCCTGCATTGGCTGTCTGAAGACACAAGAAAAGGCAGCTAGAGACAAAAAGGAAGAGACTGAAACATGCTGACGATGGAGAGTGGAAACCAACCATTTTGTATTCTCTTTTTTTTTTTTTTTTTTTCTTTTTTCCTTCTTGACTTGTTAAAAGTTTACACTAGAAAAAGGAGAGATATTCTGTGGTTCCTGAAACTTAATCAGAGGGCTGTTTATATAGACATGGTAGGGGAGAAAAACCAAAAACAAGAATACTAAACAGAGATGCACCAACAGCATGCTGGTCCATCCCATAACTATGGAGTGTTGTCAAAGTGAAATTACACACATTAGATTTAGACCTTTTTCCTATTCTTATCTACCAATTTTGATCTGATCCTCCTACACTATATACCCATGTTAAGCCTAAGTTTTCCCAATGCCCATCTGCTGCTGAAAAATTGAGATAGACTAGTTAACAACATTCTTGAGTTATAATTTCTAGTTATAATAATATTAATAAAGCCAGTGAACCACTGAAAGAACCAAAACCAGAATTCTCAATTGTTAATCTTGTTTTGTAAGACAAATTACATGTTACTAATCATTAACTCCATCCAAATAGAAGGTGAAGTCATTAGTTGGTATCACTATATCTCACACCCCCCACCCCACCCCCCGTGAGCCTCAATCCATTGGTCTAAATCTAGGTCAACAAGTGAAATTTTGAAATCTCTAAGGTAAACATTATTTGGTTGGAGCACATATTGTCCAAATTAATTATAAATTACCTACTTCACGAACCTATAATCTAATTATGAGTCTAAATACCTAACGATCAACTATTTGACAGTTATCTTTGTCATAATACCAAAATAGATATTCAAATCATATATAAGTATTTAAGATTCATTCGTATTCAAATAATATATAAATATTTAAGATTCATTCGTATAGTTTAGATGAAAAATTAATTAGGGTTTTATATTTGTGCATGTTATGGGGTTGAAGGAGCAGCTCCAAGATTCATATCAATGCTTAAGAAGGATTTCATATTGTGTTGGTGATGATCAATATATATATATGGCCATGCTAATTAATTAATCAAAAAAAAAAAAAAGGGAAAAAAAATTCAATCTACAACACTACTCTTCAATAGTAGGTTAGTGATAGCAACTGCACTAAGTGGATCCAAACTTTGAAGAGAGCTGACAAATGGAAAAGAAAGAAAGACAAAGACATTCGGCCAACCCTGTCCTTCCTTCAAGCTGGCAAATATAAAACAATATCAGTATACAAGTAGGTGGATAGTTCGTTATATATATATATATATGGTTCTTAACCAATTAACTTAGCTGGTTAATTAAATATATATATATATATTATATATCTCACCAGTTAATTAGTGTTGGAAAAGTCATCAAACATTAATATTCTCAAATTAAGAAAGTATTTGACTTTGAAAAGTCTTGTCTTAATGGTTGTAATAAGTAATTAGTTAAGTCATATAACGCGACTATGAGTCTGATAACACTGTAAGTTATTGTCACGCTCCGAAACCGGGACATGGCACGATCGTACCCTCAGGGTTTCCCCTAAGAATACAAGGTTTTTTTCATAACTTAATCAAAAGTTTAGACCCCAATATGAAACGAAAGGAATCTAAATCCTTAATATAATAAATAACTCCAAAAGAAATTCTAAAAATAATATCGATACAATGATTTCCCGTAGAAATTCTAGAACATATTTAGGGGGTATAATCCCAAAATAGAATTTTGATCTAATTACGTGAATTGAAGTCCCAACTTATTCTCTTACGAATCATCACTAGCATCTGCAAAAGAGGGAAAAGTAAAGGGGGTGAGTTAGAAAGCCCAGTGAATAAACAGAATATCCAATCTCCTTATTTTTCAAAACATTCGAAAATCAAAACTGAAAAAGAGTAATTTCAA
>JAXGGT010000169.1:11050192-11063627 GCA_035583425.1 Marsdenia floribunda | reverse complement strand
ATGCAAAGTTGACGAAACATTGCAATAAATCTTGCATTAATTAAAAATTTATAAAAAATATATATATAATATAAAATAATTCATTAAAAAAATATAGAAGATAGCTTATGAAAAATAGTAATGAATGACTTCTGTATATAGAATATGCAAAGATGTTTAGAATACGTTTGATACTTCATTTCACGTCGTAAATTTATATTTGATATGTCATAAAATATAAATATAAGTTCAGGTATTCATTATCAACTCGAAATATCCTTTTAATACAACGAGAACAGTGTCAAATAATTAATCATGGGTACCATTAACCTACAGTAGCAACGAGCCATCGCAAGTCCAAGTCATGACAATTAGTATCAAAGTAAATAGTCAACCCGAACTATAAGAGCTAAGTACTACACTATGTGCAATGGGAGTCACCGCTAAAGCCCTGAACGTCATACCTCGAACATGTAAGAATTAAGTTAAAACTTTTCTTGAACAAGAGTTAAAAAGTGAAACTTCTTCCAAAAGTTAGACTTCACTATCAAATGGAATCTGGATTAATCAGGTTAATGGGCTCCGAATACCAATGGTCTAACAAAAAGAAACCATGCCGATGGTGTTGTTACCAGAAAGCTGATCCATATTAAAATAGAATGTTAACACACATTATCAGGATTCAGGACAAGAAAATGCTTTAAGGGGGAGCCATGAAATTAAACATCAGAGTACAAATTAACATAATTACAGATATCTGGCTCATCAAAACAGGAGGCTCGGGGCCTTTTTCTTGTTTAATTCATTTCTTTTATAGAACATACACTTTCAGTATTTCAGGAAGCATTTCAGCAGAGATAAACAGCTTCGCCCGCTTTTTAAACAATTTCACCAGCGCCAGAAGCAGCACCGGTTGCTCCCTTCTCCTTGACAACCTGTTTTTCTGAGACTGTTAATTAGAGCCGTGCCGACAGACATATATAACATGATTCTTCAACCATGGTTTAGTGCAATTTATATAGATATAAAAGCAAATTAAATCAAGTTCAGGCAAGGTTCTTTGTATGGTTTGGTTTGGATTGTTGATCAAGAAATAGTTAATTACAGCCCCGCAAGAAGGAAAAGAAGAGAAAGCAAAGTATGAACAGGTCAAGTGTAAGAATAGTAGAAACTTCTCCCCCTTCCTCAGAGAGACACACAGAGGGGGAGAGTTACAAGGTCCTCAAAAAGCAGCTTTTTCAGCAGCCACAAGAAGTTGCTTTGGGTATTTTTGGTATAATAAAGGGATAATTACAAGATACAATAGCTACATTCTAAAGAGAAAAGAAAAGGTCCATAGTGCAGTGAATTCCTGCCCCTCTTTAAACAATGGTCAGTATATTCAACATGCTCAGACATTCTTCTTGAGTGGATGAGAGGCATCTGTAATCCTCAATTTTATATGCAAAAATGGTGGAACCGATGCAAAAAGGATAACCTCATTGTTTTCGATATAATCATAATAAGATAAAGAATAACTAGAATAGTGTTGTCTAAGATCTATGCATTAACACATATATTTTGGACATCAGTTCAACCAGGTTGACATACGGACGTAAATAAAGATCTATGAATCCATTTGTGATCTCAGGGAATTTCCAATTGTTAGTCAAACCCCTTGGAGGACACTCTGGAATTAATTTGAAAACTTTACAATCACCAGAATTAGGTTAAAGTTGAAGCATTACCTCCCTTGAAGCTAGAAAAGAGGAAGCCTCTGATGCACAATTATCCTTTGCTGATGAGACAGCACTGTTGCAAAGGATAATTTTCAATCAGATTATAATCATAAGTTGAAACAACCATACTAGGAAATTGATGCACAATCAAATACCAATTTTCATACAGAAACAGGGTGAACTAACTAGTAGAAAGGAGACTGTCCATCAAAACTATTCTGGAATTTCATTAGAGCACTAATAAATTCTGTCACATGCAGAGCCAAGAGAAAGTTACTTCATCAGACAAAAATAAGGGTAAAGCTATGAAGTACATACTTCACTGAACTATTAACAGTATAGTTTTGAAGAAGCGCAGACTTTATCTCTTCCTCAACCACCAAAGAAGCAGCAGTACTTGGATGAGGATCTGTCAGATTAGCACCATCTGTAGCATTATGAGCATAAGCTTCTACCACTTCAATATTCGTCATTTAAAGAAACAAAATTTGGCTGCATCGAGTTTGTGACTACACAAATCAATCATTTATGAAGAACATGACACAAAATATCACCAACCTAGAGGGTTGAATTCACGGTCTAAGAATGCTAGCTGGATTCTCATTCCCCTTCTTGCTGCCATACAAGCTATACTTGGTGGCACATGCAGGCGAAATTCATTTCGACCAAACAAGGCATTGATTACTCCCCTGTTAGCACGTGCCCTGGTTTGGAATCGGAAAAAAGTTTCATACACCTGAACTATAGCCCAGAATGAACATGCAGCAACAAGCAGCCACATCTGCATGTATAATGTGGACATTGGCAACATTAATTGCAGTTCCCATTGTAGTAAACTTTTATCAGCAGAATACAAATGGCTCGGAAAATGACCAAAAATATTACCAACAATTCAGGAAACAAACTTTCATAAGCCCACATGGTGAAAAATGACAACCTGCTCAAAATGATTCATTAATTAGATGTCCATATTGATAGTGAGATTAATTTCAAAAATATATATATATATATTGATAGTGAGACTCGTTATACGTAAACATACAATAGAAAATGTCAGCAATAAGTTTAAAATGTCATCTAATGCAAGGAAATAGTAATCCTCTGGCACCATGGAGTAGATCTAATCATAAATGACAAGATTTCGTGATAAGAACTTTTTCTTTTTTTTTCTTTTTTTTTTTTCTCTTGTTTTAGGATCCATACAGTTTCAGAATTATGTACATCCACCTAAAAGACTATTGCATGATCATACTTGATTAGAGTAATTATACAATGAAGAAACTGATATGGAAAGTTGGCAACTTATGAAACTTCTATATACCCCTATTTGATCTTCCTTCTAACTGTTTTTAAGGATGCAACTCATCTACAATTGAGGGAAGACATTGCAAGCAGCAAGCAGATATTAAGTTCCCTAACCCCCACCCCAAATCCAAACCCCCACCAAAAAGAAAAAGAAAAAAAAAGAAAAGAAAATGGAAAAGAAAAGAAGACTATAGAGATTCTCAACATTCTCAGTTTGCTTTTGCAAGACAAATAGAAATCTTGTAGCATCTAATTGGCAATCAACCATGAATACAAAATTGCATGAAGTTAAAGGTTGAAAACTTATCAAGCCGATGAGAAATAGTAGAAAAACAAGCATAAATTTATGATCCACAAGTCTCATTGATCATTATTAGTGAAACTCATTACAAGAAACATTGATATTACAAGAAATCCTTATCATACCAATGCCCAGATTGCTACTTACTGATGGAAGATCTCAGAAACCAACAGTTGAAGTGTACAGAAAGAGACTGCAAAGACAGAAAGAGAAATATTTACGCAGTCGGTGCTATTGTAACGCTCTCTTTTGTCCAACTTTTGAATTTTCTATCATGTCATTTGTAGGCATATGGTTGTTGACATATATCCTTTGCTTTAACCATGGTGCTGCCACGACTGTTTCTGGCATGCAAAATGCATTTTATCAAGATTTATTGTGATAACATCTAATTCTGCACTACTAGTCAAGAGCTTACTATCTTTGACATTAAAGCTGAAGTTTTTCTCATCAACCATTTTTATTCTCTGCTAGTAATGATTTTTTACCATGTATTATTGTTACATTAAATTATTTGATATAACTTAGTATGATAAAGGAGAATATTGGGAAACTCTATAGCAGGATGAACCATTACAATTCTTTCCATGACATTGCTTATTAAGATATTGGGATTAGATCAATTCCAATGTGGTGCATTGAGCAATTTCAATCTCATACTAGAACCTCTAGACAAGCAACCAGCAGTTGCAAACCTTTAGTTTGCTCTCAGAGCAATTCATGTAGTTATAATGCCTCAAGCGTTTTAAAGTTTCTGAAGCCCACAGGCATTTGAAAATGGAAAGACCCAGGCTGCAAATGCCTGATTCCTGTACCCTGGATGTAGATATACATGTAGCAGGTGTCTGCAATGAAAAAAAAAAAAAAAAAAAAATTATAACCAAAGCAATTAAGTAATTAGTAACCCAGATGAATCCCTCCACTTCTCACGGATTCAATAATTCCTATAAGATGACTTTTGATAACTGAATGATGAATTACGTTATAGATTCATTGACGTCCAGTAATAGCACTCTCATTTATGCTTTCTATCTAGTTTCCCATACTTCAAGTCAAAAAATACGAGAACGATAGGCCATGGTGCATGATGCTTTTTTCTGTTACCTCTGTTAGTGCAAGAATAGACACTACATATTGGTTGCAATGTCTTATAGGTCCCAACTGTTTTAGCAAAGATATTGGATGGAAAAAACAATTCTTATATAGTATCAATTATTGTTGGTGTAGGGGAATTTGTGCTTGACACAAGTGGTGCAAAACAGATCCAGTATGCTCAAAATTAGTAGATCATAATGCACAGAGAAGAGGAAGACGGAGAAAATGACCACCGAAATTTTTGAAGGACATTACTTGCTGACAGTGTTGCTACAAAATAGCCCCCGGTATCCCTTGCAATGGCACAAATTTATTAAAGAAGAACTATCACCTGAACAAAGCTAAAACCTTTTTATCTGTACATTTTTCTCCTTCAATATAAGGGCAGTAAATGACCTTACTCTTCCTAAAATAAGTCCTCCATAAATATCAAATTTCCCTTTTTCCTAGACGTATTAGAATCATAAAAATTGGTCTTTTTCAAGTGCGAGAGGGATGGAGTCTGAAAGAATAGCCATCAAACTGCATGTAAAGGACCAGCAAGAATATATAGAATCATGAATAGAATGGCCATATATGATCCAATTCCCACTATCAATTGTCTCTAAAGAACCATCAGCACAAAACAAAGTGATACGAGAATCAACCAATGATCAAAGAATATGGCAAGAAAAAGCAGAAGGAATTCAAGAAGGAATAAAATTAAAAAATAAATAAGCAAGCAAAGATACCCACATTCACTTATCAAAAAACATAAAAAAATAAAAGGTAAAAAATACCCCCATTCGAGAGAATTCCAATCTCATATTTGCTCAGATTCTTACACATAGATAAACCCACGAGGTAAAACGTGATTGACAATCACTATTTGTTCATTTTCTTTTTCTTGGGTTGAGACTTGGGATCAAAAGGTGATGAATGTGATTTTTTCAGTAAAAAGCTTGGTGATTGGGATGAAATTTCCAGCTGGGATTTTGTTTTAATTCTCATCCCCTTCCTCAGATGTCAGACCCCGAGTTTCACCTTGAGCGCCATTGCTGACGCAATTCATGAGACAAGCAATCAATCATAAGAAAAAACCTTAAAAAAAAGATGAATACATTTGACAAATGATTTTCCCATTCACAATGTTATTAAAGAAGACGAGTCCTAATTACCAAAAAAAAAAAAAGAAGACAAGTCCTGAATTTTACATGGTTCATTAGTTAGATAAACTATATACAACCAACTCACATTGTCTCTTGTTATTACAATGGAAGATTCATAAGACAATGACTTGTCTTAATTCAAGATTAAAAAAAAAAAATTGTCAATTAAATTATTATTTTCCCTCTCATTAGGTCAATTACTACTAAATTAGATTATAATTATAAAAAGCACAAAATAAATGCTAACCTAACACATATCATAACAAATTTTCTTTGAATTAATATTAATAGTGAAGTCAATACATCCATCACATATATTTATATATTTGAGTTTTTGCCTAAAATGGTGATACTTAAAAAAAGACTTTAGTGTTTGATCCAATTAATCAATATGTATCAATCATGACACGTTAGCGTAATTCAATTAATAAATAGAAGTCACGTTTATAATTCAAGATATTATAACTTTCAGTCATAAGTCAAGTTTTTTTTTTTTTTTTTTTTACGGTCGTATCCCGGACCCTTCTAGTCCAGACTAATCCACCCAGGGAGGTTCAATAGTGCAAAGATATCTCGAACTGTGGAACACTTGAGTAAAGTTATCTCTACAGCTCTTGGCAAGCCAAGAAGAAGGGGAGATTCGACCCCTAGGCCTCTTGGCAAACCAAGAGTCTAAAGGAAGAAACATGGCCAATATGTCAAGAGAAGTTTCTCATAAGTCAAAATGATGAAGGCATATATATATATATATATATTAATTTAAATACTTAAATTTCAAACACACATTATCAACTTAATTTTAAAAAAGAGGAACTCTTGCCATGTTGGTCAGGTTTCTTCCCGTAGAACTCTTGGCTTGTCAAGAGGTCAAGCCAAGAGTTCTACAAATCGAATCTCTCCTTTCTCATGGCTTGCCAAGAGGTGAAGGGGTAACCTTACGTGGATATTCCACAGTTCGAAATATATTCGCATGTGCGGGTCTTCTCGTACTATTGGACTTCTCTATGTGAATTAATCTGGGTCGGAAGGCTCCTGAGATATCATCGTTAAAAAAAAAAAAAAAAAAACACTAAAACTTAAATTTAAAAATATAATAATAATAAAAGTAAAAAATTAATGGAAATAAAAGACATTTCACATCAATAAATGAAACAAATAGACAAGCCAACTCCTTGGTCCTTTTAAAAAAAAGAAAAAAAAAAACGGAAAAAAGAAAAAGTAAAGTACAATAGCGATCAAAGTGTCAAAGGAAAATCCAATAAAAATGTATGTATTGTGGGGGTAACCAATACCATTCCCCATTTCCCATTCCCACGCTCATGCCTAAAAGTAGTCTTAACAACCTTTAATTTGGACAAATTGAAGAAAAGAGACTTTTCACCCGAAAATACAACAAAAAGCCCTCTACTTTTCTTTTCTTTTTCCTTTTCTTTTTCTTTTTTTTTTTTTTTTACTACTTTCATTATTAGTCTTTTCTACGAATTGACAATAAAATATTTATAGTTAAAGATGACAATTAAAATCATATTTGATGAAAAACTCGTATTTCGAACTAATTTTAACTAGGAAATTTTTGCTTTGACCAGATTTGAAAATAGAATGATAATTAATTTTTGATCCCCGCCACGGTCCCGTCCTATTTCCAAAAAGATAATATATACCTATATAAAAATAAAATTATAACAATAATTATTAAAATAATTTTAAAATAAATCATAATAATTATTTAGTAAATATTAAATTAGATAAAAATTTATAAAATAGTGACCATAATATATAATTTTTAAATTATATACATCATATATACATATAAATAAAATTATAATTAGCATAATAATTATTAATTTTTTTTAAAAAAAAATATTTAAGTAAATACTAAATTAACTACAAACAAATTAAACAATAACCATGATATTCACTTTTTTAATTCTATATTTTCATAAAAGTAAATTTATATTAATATAGTAATTACAATTTTTAAATAATTCATATAACTATTTTAAAAAATTAACTTATATTTTTTTCTTTTCTATAATTACAAATTTTATGGCAGATTGACATTAATACTTTGAAAAAATTATTTTATTTTCGTCAAAAGGCATTTATATTTTTTTATTTTATTTTTAAAAAAAAAAAATTATATTGAAAAAGTTATATTGTAGAATTATATTAAACTTGTAAGCAAAAATTTTATATATGAGAATAGAAATAAGAATGGAGAATATATATGAGAATCAATAATGGGAATGGGGAAGGAATCCGACAAATCTCATCCCCATTGTCATCCCTATTTAGCATTGTAATAATATAAAATATTAAAAAGATTACTCGAATGATAATTTATAATGATAAAAAATTATAATTTCGAATTATGTTTGAAAATTTTTTTTTTAAAAAAAAAAAAATTCTTACTTTAATACTATATTTAGAATTTTGACACATTTTTACTTTTAAAATGATTCAGACTCATTAGAAAAATTGGTCGGTTCAGTCCCATAACTATTTTTGTTAATTAAGTAAAGTTCAAAATTTTTATTTTTAACCTGATATGTCCTATATCTTTTTAAAAGCGGCCTATTAAGTCCTTTCGGCCAAAAATTTAAACATTTCGACCAAAATTCATTACGTGTCGAGTTCTGATGATGATGATTTTAATAAGAAAGTAGTTACGATTATATCAACGCCTTTTGAAAGGAATAAATTGCATAATACTACGAAACTTTAAATTCACTGGAATTTAGATTCTCACCATCTGCAATGGTTTAGTCATTCTCTCCACTTCTCAATTTAGAGAGAAACAGATAGAAGAACAGTGTTTGAACCATTTTACCCCCTAAAAAAATCATAACGTGCTTGATACGTGATAAATTTTGACCGAAAAATTTAAATTTTTTGTCAAAAAAATTTAATAGACTGCTCGTAAAAAGATATAGGGCTTACCATGTTAAAAATAAAAATTTTAGGCTTTAATTAATTAATAAAAATAGTTACGGGATTAAACCGGCCAATTTTCTGACTCATTATTTTTTACAATCACAAGTGAAACTACTATTAATTAATTAAAATAAGAATCTTGTGAATAGAAAAAAAAAATTAATAATAAAAATAGTAAATAAAATCTTAAAAGAAATGTAAATATAGACAATTTTTAAGGGGAAAAAAAATTCTCCTCCAATAAAAGCACCAATTATTGGAGAGAGAAAAAAAAAAAAAAAAAAAAAACCCTAATATTAATATATATATATATACATATGTAAACCCACAGCCACACGCATTATCTATCACATTCCACCTACTCTATGTGACACGGCAAGTCCAAGGGGCTGTGGTCAAAACTAACCAGCGTTAATTGACGAAATCAAAAATAAAAGGTGTTTTTAAATTAAATTTTTTTTTTTCAGAAAGTGCATTTTTTTCAAAAAAAAATTGAGTGAATGCGAAAAACGAAAAATTAGTGGTAACAAATTAAAAATTATCTAATAAAGCTGTTTTTTTTTTGTATGAAGAGGACGATTTTGTAATTAATTTAAATTCATAGCTTTATAATATTCAAGAGGACGATTTTATCCTTAAAAAATTATCACGTGCCTGATACGTGATGAATTTTGGCTGAAAAATTCAATTTTTGACCTAAAAGACTTAATAAATTGCTCGTAAAAAGATGTACGACTTAATAGGTTATAAAAAAAAAGATTGTGAACTTATCTTAATTAATGAAAATAATTAAAGGACTAAACCGTCCAATTTTCGAATCAATAAAAAAGAGTGTTTTTGGATTGAAACTTTTTTTAATAAAGCATATTTTTAAAAAAAAAAATTGAGTGAATACTAAAAACGAAAAGTAAGTGGAAATAAATTAAGAAATTATCTAATAAATAAATGATAAAAATAATATATTTTATTAGTATAATAATAATATTTTATTTGAATCATATATATTTATATGTATATATTGAATATCTTATTTATATTTTATTCATTTTTTTACCAACATGAATAATGGCATATTAAATAGTATCTAGACAAATACAAACATTTTTTTTTAGTTTGAGTAAAATTTTAAAAAATAATTCCAATCCAAAAACAGTCAAAATAACAGAAATACAATTTTTATCCCTTGAGAATATGGAAGCCACCTCATTTTTTTTTTTTTTGGTGGCATTGAGTTAAAAGTTTCTTTTTTTGGCAGAACACATAATCTCAACTATTTATATATATTTTCTTTCTTATCATTTACCAAAAAAAAAAAAAAAAAAAAATTCCTTCTAAATATTTATATTTACATATTAATAATTAAACTGAATATGAATTTTTTTTTTCCCTTCTTTTATACAAAATTAATGTTTTCCGAAAAAGAAAAAGAAATATTTATTGGCTGAAATTACCATCGAGCCATTTCATTATGCTCTTCTGCAACCCATGCTCTACTTCTTCTCCGGACGTATCTACTGAATCCGGCATCGGTACCAGAAACACTCCGACTCCTGGTTACCGAACCACTGTTTCGTGGCCGGAGACGTCTAAAGAATGATACGAAGTTACCAAGAAACCTTCCGATTCCTCCTCCTCCTCCTCCTCTTCCACCACCACTACCTGAGCTGCCGTCTCTTCCGCTGTTTCTCCTCCTAGATCCCCAGACTATTCTTCGTGGCAACCCGCTCCCGCTGCCGTGACTGAAGTCTGCGTCCATCTCCGTGTACACTACCGGCAACTCTCTTTCTTCTCCTTCTACTACTCCTACACCCCCACCTGCACCTCCACCTCCACCTCCTCTTCTTTCACCGCTGAACCTACCTACTGCGAACCCTCCACCTGGTAACCTCCATATAGTCAGGCCCACCGCTTCCTCCGAACGGGCTGGTGCTGGGTCACCTTCCAATCCGGTTGGGACCTCCGCCGGCAATTCGTGACGGCAAACGGGACATGAGTTACGAAGGGAAAGCCAGGGAAGTATGCAGTCGGAATGGTATATGTGTTTGCACGGCATTTCTCGAGCTTCGGAACCCAAATCGAAAGCTTCTTTGCACACGGCACAGTGAGACTCGGAACTTACATGGGTTGCGACGATTGAGATTGTAGGCATAGACTCGATGGCAGATTTCGACGCCGGCGGATTTTCCGGTCGAGCCATACCGTTGACCTCGATCTGAGCCAGCTGGTCTAACAAACGGTCAAATCCAGAGCCCATTAGAAACTCAGACATACTCGAGGGAAGTGGTCTAAGTCCTGACCCGCTCCCATCATCGTAATAAAGTTCGTAACTTCTTTCCGCTCCACCCCCACCTCCACCTCCGCCTCCGCCTCCCACGGCATCGGATTCTTCTACAACCGTTTCAGCCGGACCCCGAAGAACAATCACAGGATTAAA
The DNA here is from genome assembly GCA_035583425.1 of Marsdenia floribunda. NCBI lineage: Eukaryota > Viridiplantae > Streptophyta > Magnoliopsida > Gentianales > Apocynaceae > Marsdenia > Marsdenia floribunda. Next base: position 11,052,713 of record JAXGGT010000169.1, on the reverse strand, counting down.
AGGAGAAGATCTCTCCCCACGGTTACGCCGGCTTCTGCGGAAGCCGAGACTAACAGAGTCAGATCTCCTATGAAACTCCGGCATCGGCGATTGGGGAGCACTATTATCCAAAGCTTCAATAAAACCACTGTCACAGTAGGGACAAACGATGTTATGTTCGGGCCAAACCCGAACAAATCTAGTACAACGGTAACACCAATAAGAAGTGGTGTTAGGAGAACCAGCTGGCGCCGCCATCGTCGTCGAAATCTGTAAAAACGAGTAGGGCAGAAAGGTCAAAACCAGATCTGAATGAAAAACGAAGAGACGAGAGAGAGAGTCTTTCTGGGACGGCTTTATTAGAGGAGTCGGAAGGAAGAAATGATGTATGGCGTCGGTGAAGTGTTTGGTTTTTATATAAAGGGGTAAATGGGAAAAAAGGAGACCGGAAGATGAAGACGGAGAATTTCTTAAACACGCGTGATGATTGTATTTTTAACGGCGTCTCGGGGAGCGTTTGCCTCTGTTAGTCGTGTGGACCACGCGTCCTTTTTTTTTTTTTTTTTCATTTTCTACTTCCTAATATTTTTCTTGAAAAAAGCTTATAAATTCCATGATATAAGACAAATTTGATCAATAAGATTACTTTCACCGATAATAAATTTCAATTATTTTTTATTATAAATATTAAAATATATTTTAATTTCATATCTCAATAACTAAAAAATTATTAAAATTTAGTTAAAAGGGTCTTTTTGTTTAATGAAAAAATAAATAAGATCTAAATTATTAAAGAAAAATAAACACTTATTTATCTAAAAATAAAAATATATATATATATGAGAATTAAAATATTTAATTTTTCTATATATATATATACACTATATACCAAAACATTGTAATATTATATAATTTATAATTACAATTTTAAAAATCTCAAAAAAAAAAAAAAAGTATGTATATATATATATGAGTGTGTGGACATAGTGGATCCAAGGGCAAGAATCAAAGCAAGCATTGCTAAACTCTATTGTTGTCAATAATCAAAATAGTGAAATTGAATTATATGAGAGAAGTGATTAATCAATAAATCAAAAAAAAAATATATATATATAAGGCATAATGTTGGCCTCATTTTTGGTTTTTTTTTTTTTTTGTCGCCGGCCACGGTACCCAAGCAAGTCCTACCGCAGTGAGAAAGTATATTTCAATCATACCATACGTAAGGATTCGAACTTGAATCATTCAAGTAAGCGGAGTGAAACTGCCGACCACTTCAACCAACCTAAAGTTGGTCTCATTTTGGTGTTACTATATGAAGATAATATATATATATATATATATATATTTGACAACAATCAAATTAATTAAATCAATCGTGCAACAATAAATTTAACTAAAATTTTGAGTTTAAACTTTATATTTGTATATAAATATAAAATTAATTCACATTATTTCATATTCAAAATAACTCGGATATATATATATATATATATATATATATTGTGTGTGTGTAAAGGGACAGTAGAGAGAATAATGAAAATATGTGTGTGGGGGGGGTTGGTGTGAATGTGGGATTAGCCAGGCAAGTTGCAAATGAAAGCTGGCGAAAGAAGAACGTTGACTGGACCGGGAAGGGAAGGATCGCAATATTACATTAGCAGCCGAGACTAAATAAACAAGACTTTGAAACTAGGGATTTTTTTTTTTTTTTGCTTGTTTTATTACATGCAACGCAACTGCATATATTATTTTTATTCTGAAGATTCCTAATTAATTAATTACTGCCACAATTAGGGATGGCAATTGAACCGGGGACTCCTTCCCTAGTTCCTATATATATTCTACATCTTTATTTTCATCTCTTACGTGTAATTGTTTCTGTATCTCATCCCAGTCTCCAACGAAAATTGAAGATCACCCAAAGAATTGTTTACTGCTATATTTCTTATCAATTTTTTTTTTTAATTAAATTATTAATAAAAATAATCAATAAATGTCGTATTTTTATTCAGAGAGGGGATAGGGATATATAATTAAAAAAATTTATTTTTATTATATATATATATTATGAGCAGGGATGAGGATCGAAGGTTCATACCATCCCTAATTTTTTTTTTTAGGAATTCAGTCAAAACGGGATTGAGATACGAGTTCTTCATCGAATATAATTTTAATTGTCATTACTAACCACAACCAATATAAATCGACCGAGTTGCAATATTAATTACTTATGATTCAATAAATTATAAATTTGAGTTCTATTATAAATAAATAAAATATTTTTTTAAAAGAAAAAAAAAAAAACTTTAAATATATGTAGTGTATAAAAAATCTTGACTTTGTTTATTGATATTTTTTTTTTCCCCTTTGTTTTCAAAACCTAAAAACTAATGTTTGGTAAAAAGTCAAAATATGCATAACCAAAGATGCTTGACAATGTTGGATCTAGAATTACACTTAGATATTTTTTTTCCTCTCTCTCTCTCTCTCTCTCTTTCTCTCTCTTTTTTTTTTTTTTTTTTTTTTTAGTTTTTTTTTT